>JAMAGY010000056.1:0-170591 GCA_023626415.1 Penicillium sp. S1701
CAGACTGTTCACACCTTTGATCCAAGGTTCTATCCCCTAATTGGTCATGCAAAACGCCCGCCGCATGCTTTGACACTATTGTAACTAGTATAGCGGAGGCAGAGGCCTATATAGCCACTGCCCAGCATTGATTCTAGAGACAGGCTATAAAGATGTGAATAGACTTCTACATACTACTAGAAACTAATCCTCTTCGCAGAAACACAGATCAGATCAAGAAGTTCAAAAGGTACTACCACTCACCGCTATATTAGGTCGCGGATAACCTGAGAAACATCAAAATAGAATCACTAGAAACTATTAATCCATTTACACTAGCACTATAGGATATATATATATACAGACTAATAAGCCTATTTCTAAGAGATCAACTATACTAGGCGGATTAATATAAATTATGTTTAGTAGCTCGGTACAGAATAAGCTAGTTAGCTTTAGAATAGCGATTGAGAAACAACTACCACGCTATCGGAAAGTGAGACTAAAGACCATGTCCGTCATATTAAGCATAAGAACAGAGCAAAATCGATTTTCCGCAGAGCTGGCGGTAATAGCGTATATACTTAAGACACTTGTAGGATTAAAAGACTTCCGAATCACACTAATCACGACTAACAAAGCGGCAGCTATCATATTAAAGAACCCGTAACAACAGTCGGACTAGGAATTTATCTGCTAAATTTATAAGCTAATAAGAAGACTACAGAAGAATAGAAATTAGGTCAGGATCTGATAGATTCCTATAAGAGAAGACAATAATCTACTAGGTCTAGCAAAAGAGCAGGCCAGAGCCGCAACACAAGAAGACGCTATTTTACAAAAGCAGGTCCCTAGGATAAAATCAACAACTCTGAATATTATGCGGTCTCAAGCTGCCCCCAGCAGTCAGCTACCCGAGAATATCAGGAAATATTCCAGACGAGTAGATAAAGCCCTTCTAGGAAAACACACGCGATAGCTTTATAACTAATTATCATAGAAAGAAGCGAGCGTGCTAACCCAGCTCCGCACCGGCATAGCAAGACTGAATAGATATCTCTTTCAAATCAAAACTGCCAAGACAGATTAATATACGTATAGACAAGCAAGAGAGACAGTAGATCACTTTCTCTTTCGATATCGGAAATGGACCGCATACCGGACGGAAATACTGTAATATACTCACACCCACCGAAGTAATATATCCTTCTTCTTGGGTAGGAAGTCGCTCTCCGATAACCAGAAGTGAATGCCGAACTTAGAAGCAGTGCGAGCCTCAATATAATTTGCTATCGCTACAGGTTGACTTAAGGCCACCTAGTTCTGCCGACGAACATTGATAGAATACCTCCCTCTTACTAATCTCCAACACCTTGTGCCAGAAATGGTAGACGCGCTTTAACTGCCGAAGATAGGATGTTGAATACTTGAAGAAGCGCCTTCAAGCCAGTCTACTAACTAATACTAACCTACAGGGACCAGCTATGACATTGAAAGCTGAGATGACAAATACGGAAGGAAATACCGTATGGGCTCCAAGGAGACACAGCGTATACTCAAACATGCATGTATTGGTAGATTAGCAATAGTTGCCCTCTCGGCTCGGCCGCCGGGCGTTGATGAATTTTGTGTGTGTGTGTGTGTATCACGACGGGTTTTCAGGCACTCGAAAAGGGCCTGTCGGCAGGCTATCATCGAATCTGCGATAGTGGATCTCGACCTCATGAGAGCTCCAAGTCTCTTCCAGCGTTTGGTGCAATATGCCAGGGGCTTTGCTATAGCTGGTAATAGATTCAAGGTGTATAGGGAGGTTTTTTTGGCCAAATTTTTGGTGAATGGAAAGCTTGGCTGTTTTTCCCAGTCAACGAACACTATTTTGGTCGAAAAGGCAGGGAATACAGCATTAGTGGCTAGATCATGTTCATTAATCTCGAGCTCTTGCAGGCGCAAGAAGGAATCGAAAGACAAGATTCTACTGAATCCGCTCCAGGAATCGCGAAAGCCACTGATGTGTAAAGCCAGTTTCTTAAGGTGATTCTTGGATGAATCCAATGCCTTGATGATTCCCGCCACTTTTGACTCGCAACTGAAGGAAGCACAGTCCCATAGCTCGACCTTATAGAACTCAACCACCTCAAGGCTTCGGAGTCGTCGCAGAAGTCTAATAGTAGACCGATAGTCTAATCCACATGAGCCAATAACCATACGTTGGAGTTGCAATTCGTCTGGTCGGTGGTAGTTATATAGTTGACCACACTGAACGGGAGACCGGATGAGTGTTATCTCGTCAAGGCCTAAAATCCTATCATATGCAGCTTTGATCTTCAAGTCCTTTCCGAGATAGCCAAAAGCATAAATATCAAGGAGATTTGCAGTAGCCATATGAATTGGAAAAGAGTGAAGATCCGTAGCCTTGTGAAGAATTGGACGAAGAAGTTGTGTGAGTTTTTCCACATGCTGAAGCTTATGGAGTTTGACAGAGATATAAAGCATCTTCTGTGTAAGAGTTAGGCGGCTTGTTAATGCTTCTGCTAGGAGTTCTAGTCGCCTCTAAAGGCCTGGCTGATCGTACAGACCCGAGTGGAATTCTGTAAATATCAATAGCTGCACTAACTTCTAGAAGCTCCACGACACGCGGCAAAGGCTTATGAGAGAGTTGACATCTAAATAGTCGCAGATAATGTATAACAATTTAGACGGTAAGAATACTATCAGACCTTAGAGAGATAATCCCTAATCATTTTATTAGAGAAGTTCTATAAGGGCTATTGCGATTTTTCGGTGTATAGCTCACCTTTTCTTACAGGACTCTGTGTGAGGTATCTCTCTGTTCAGCGAGGCGCTTTCGCCCGCGAAGAAGCATTCCTATAGTTATCTTTGAGGCTGGTAAGTTTCTGAATCGACTAAAAAGACAGGCTTTATCGATATCGGTAGAGAACCATGTCAACCTGATATAGGGTAAATTACCACTATCTCAGTGTTAGTGTGTTTTCAGCCCCTGCCCACATTGCCATAGTATTTGTATGGTAAATCGGGCCATATCGGAAAGAACTGTATCGTAACATGCAGTGTAGGTTGATAGATCACATAGTCTCCAGGATCACCTATACAACAGGATCGTGGGATAGACACTCTTTTAGACACAATCAATCAACCATTCGGACCCTCGATAGGCTATGACTAGTACGAGCCAATACGGATATCACCAGAGTTGACAAACCACTTTTACCTGGCATCCAATAATTTTAATATGCGGTATCAGAGGAAAATTATTATCGAAGTCAATATTTAACTCTTCCTCGCGTGGACGAGAAAGTGGCTTTATTCAGTATATCAGGTCAACTTTTGTAGCTTGTCAAGAGAGAAAGTTTTGTACAGATTTATATCTCTGTTAAGATAGACAGCATCAACCAGAGATAAGCTCCTAGGAATTTAGAGAAATCATCCATCTGAATAGGCTATACAATTAGATCTAAGTCCCGGCACACATTTGCCCTGAAAGGATTCCTAGAAACGTGCTGATACTCCCAGGAGCAGATTCCGGGGCAAATACAGGTAGCAAATCTTACTTTTTTTAGTTTTTTCCTACTTAATATTACAAGTAAGGCATGAAGTCAAAGATAGCGAAACAATTTCAGTCAAGTAGGAGATAACCGCTGAGAGTTTACCTTCTCAATATCCAATAAAAATAAAATAGTTTACGTAGTTCATCTAGTTACACATCTGTCTGCATAAATCAGATCAATACATCGGGAGAACGAGGCTGCTTCTGGGAACGTCAAATCTCAATAGGTTCAATTGTTTAATAGAACGAAATTAATCAGGTACAATCTGTTTATAAAGGGAAAGATCGCCAGTCAGTGGCAACGTCTACAATGCTAATTCTTGTACAGCGGTCGAGCTAGCGTGTCGCGTTTTATTAAGCCCGCTTACTCAGACTACATGAGCCGCAGGAGCTTAATAAGCAACCCGTGATCGATCAGGTCAGGGTCAGTGATCTGATCAGGGTGCTCAGGGCAGGCTCACTGAGCAAATCAGAGTGCTTCGATCAGGCTCAGTGAGCGACCGGCTTGATTACATAATGATCACTGATCAGCTCAGGCCGGTCAGAGGCGTGCTCAATTCTACTCAGGGAGTAAAAGCGGCGAGAGGGTGAGCACTAAAACGGAAAGGTAAAGCCAAAAGTTGCCAGACATTATCCAGTATATATGCAACGCACATCGCCTCTCAAAAAGGCGCAAACCCCAATGCCGGCGGCATTGGATCCGAATCAGCAGCAACATCAACCGCAAAACTAGCCTGAATAAAGTCCTCCAACTCCTCAGAAACCGTCTTCAATTTCTCCTTCACACTAGCAACACCTTCCTGTCCGACAATATGTCTAGAGGGCGGATTCTCATGTCCGCCGATAGAGGTGATGGCGTAGACGGTTTCGGAAACGAGGACTTCTAGGTGCGCGGAGCTTAGGGGCGGGTGCATTGAGACAGTTTCTGGGACGGAGAAGGGGCCGTTTTCGATTGAGTTCACGCGGGTGTCTTTGTCTTGTTCGGTATTGGTTCGGGTGCGGGTTGTGTTGCTGCTGTTGGTGGAGGTGGAGGGGGTTAGGCCGACTCCTTCGGATTGGGCGTCTGGGAGGCGGGGGATGAGGTGGTTGAGGATTCCGCGGAATAGAGGGGCGTGGTTGTTTGTTGGGGAGTAGGCGGGGAATATTGGGGGGACGCTTGTTACTAGGTTTGTTAGGATGCCTATTTCGATGCTGCATTGGACGATTGTGAGTTTTAGGTTGAAGGGGGCGATTTCGTAGGCTAGGCTCTGTTGTGCCGTTAGTTTTGTCTTTGCCTGTGCCAAGGTTTACGCTGAGCTTGATAGCTGGATTGCCGTAGAGGTGGACGTACGTCGCAGAATCCTTCGAGTGCCCATCCGGCTGCGCAGTACATGCCGAGTCCTGGGGTGCCGATATGCGCCGCTGTGATGGAATTAGATACGTTCGAAGGGCTTTTGGCTGAGTTTGCCGATGGGGATATCATCTTACTGATTCCTGATAATATCATTATATGACCGCCATGTTCTCTTCGCATGTGTGGTAGGGCGGCCTTGATTATGTTCAGCGGGCCGAAGTAGTTGATTTCAAATTGATCGCGGACGAGGTTCATGGTTTGCTGGGAAGCGGAGAGTTCTTCCACGGTTCCGATTAGGGCTGGACTGGCGTTAGTTTTGTACTTGTTGTGCTGTGGTCTGGGACTATATAGCGTACTTTGGCTTGTGCAGCAGAGTAGGATATCTATACGACCAAATGCGGCGACTGTTTCGGCAACGATGGCCTGGCATTCACCCATCATCCTGTTTGGTCAGATTGATTAGCTCTCATTTCTTCCAATGTAGTTGTTCCAGCGCAAAACTTGTTCGAGGGAAGTTATGGTATGCGCACCTAATATCTAGAGGAGTCGTCTTCATGCGCTGCTTCCACCCCTCATCACGGTGTTCTTCCACCTCAGCCAGGAAGGCATCGAAACCATGTCTGCGGCGCTCGTCGCGGTCAAGAACCGTGTGTGCTAGGCCGAGCAGTGCATAGTCGCCATGCGCGAGGACCTGCCGCGCGACTGAGATGCCTATGGGCGAGTCCCCCGCGGTGATCAGCCATACTCGGGGGCCGTGATGCGAGGGGAATTGCGAGCGCGAATCGGAAGGGTGGGGTTCCATGGGGCACGGTTGAGTGTAACGAGGTCAGCGCGGGCGCTTCAACACCATGCCCATCGCGCGCGTGCGATAATGGTGGTGGGGGTGATTGTGGTGGTGCGGTGCGGTGTTAGATGGAGAGAGCTCGGAGACTGCGGAGAAGAAGGTGGAGACCGGTATCACCGCTTTGGTGTATGTATGTATGGGATGTATGTACATTGGCGCGGTGCATTTCGGGCTTTATTAACCAGCAGGAAAATATAAATAAATAATAGCAGAACGAGACAAAGCCGGGATATGTCTCAACCCATTTCAATTTTACATCCAGCACTATCATAGGCCATAATGTATAGTAATCACGCTATGATGTTGGAACCCGCTAGAATGCCAAGCCGCGCGGGATAGTCAGTGGCACTTCTGGCCTTCCACTTGCTGCTGGCTTCTTCCCTCTCCCAACCACAGCCATCATGCCTGAACAGCGGCCACGCAGACAGGAGGAGTCCAATGTAGGTGATCTATGTGATCGATGTGATTCATCCCATCTGTCCGGTCTGCTCACTGACATCCCTAGTCTGGCTTCAAGGGTGCCCTCCAGGGCCTGGGGATCTTCCTCCTGGTCCAATGGGGTATCAATCAATACATGGGCAAAAACAACCAGCAGCAGGCTACTGCCAATACTCAACAGGGTGGCATTCCCGCATTTGTTGATCGCCCTGCCCCCAGTGAGATCGAAAGTCCCAGTCTCCTGCCCGAAATCATTGCTCCCATCTGGCCCGCCAACAGCGCCCTCGATATCAGCGTCTACGTGTCTCCCTCCCACTCCGTTCCCTCGTTGAAATCCTCCAATGGCCTGCTGGTCATGCAAGAAAAGAACTTTACAGTTGGAAACTACAGTGATACTCGCGAAATCGACACCACAATTAAGGTCCCCAAGTCGGTTCAGCAGAATGGAACCCTCTGGGCACACTTTTTTGTCGCGCGTACTGGATTCCAGCTCGACCCGGCCGCCAAGGATTATACCACCGATAACGCTTTGCACTTCATCCGTCCCCTCAACCAGTACCTCCCTAAGAAGAAGGCGAAGAAGCTCAAGAACCTCTTGGCCTCCGACGAGGGGGAGGAAGTGGAGGAGGTAGATGATACTCCGATGGTCACCACGGCTTCTTACTACCACCCCAACTTCACCCTCTCCCTGATTCCTGACAGCGGCATGCAGCGGTTTAGCCAGATGCCGCCTCCCACCCGTCAGTACGTGCAGCTGGAACGTTCCGGAGCTCGCGATCTTTCGGGTCAGAATGGCTGGTACTATCCGATCTTGTTCCTGAACACCTTCTGGCAATTGAAAACCCATATGACCGTGTTGAACTCTACCGTCGAGACCGTGCCGTTGCGCATCACCTTGAACAACATGGCTCACTGGAAGTTCAACATCCTGACCAGCATTGATGAGGGTTCCAAGCAGAGTGCTCGTCAGGCTGCGTACGGTGGCCCTGTTCCCGGCGGTGGCGATGGATCCGAGTGGGAGATGGTCAAGGAGGTTCTCCTGGACACCAATATTTACCTGCTTGGTACCACTGGTATTGTTACTATTCTGCACATGATCTTCGAGACTCTCGCCTTCAAGAACGATATCGTAAGTTCTTCATTAACCCGTCCTCGTCCATTCTCTCTGTAAAATGACTAACAAATGATCTTCAGTCTCACTGGCGCAAGAAGAAGGATGTCGTTGGTACCTCGGTCCGCACCATTCTGGCAAACGTCTTCATGCAAGCCGTTATCTTCCTCTACCTCATGGACAACAGTGATAACACCTCGTGGATGATTCTAGCCAGCCAGGGCTTTGGTATTCTCCTAGAGGCTTGGAAGATCACCAAGACCGTTGACGTTCGCCTGCGCCCGCCACCCGCGAACTCTTGGTTGTCATTCCTGCCCTATGTCATCGTTTTCGAGGATAAGCACAAGCTTTCCGAGACCGAGCAGCAGACCAAGGAGTACGACGAGATTGCCTTCCGCTATCTGTATATCGTAGCGGTCCCCCTGCTCATCGCGTACGCGGTTTACAGTCTGATGTATAACACTCACAAATCGTGGTACTCTTACATCATCGAGACTCTCGTCGGCAGTGTGTATGCCTATGGATTCCTGATGATGGTTCCCAGTCTCTACATCAACTACCGCCTCAAGGTACGCCCCCGCTCCCGGTCCCCATTTCTGCCGCCTTCGACCCATAAGATTACTTTTACTGACCTGTCTACTCTAGTCCGTTGCCCACATGCCCGGTAAGGCGATGGCATACAAGTTCCTGAACACCTTCATCGACGATCTGTTTGCCTTTACCGTCAAGATGCCGTGGCTGCACCGTCTGGCCACGCTCCGCGACGACGTGATCTTCTTCATTTGGCTGTACCAGAGCTGGAAGTACAAGATTGACTTCAAGCGTGTCAACGAGTTCGGCCAGGGTGGTGATAGCGATGAAGAGGAGGAGTCGAGCCCCACCCCCGCGGTCGAGTCCGAGAAGAAGGCGATCAAGCCGGAGGAGAAGGAAGAGGTGGCTACCCAGTCCTCTTCCAAGGCCAACAACTCCAAGCAGTCGACCCGCAAGAGAAAGTGAGCGGGTCGGGGGATGCCAGCATTGTGACTGAGCTGATTGTAGAATCGCCTTCAAGGCTTCATCTTATATGGTGACTCGGCAGTATTGGCGCTGACTACTCCGTTTGCGTTGGAGATGTAGCTAGTACACTTTTCACTTATCTTCAGACTGTATCGTCTAGAGTTTGAAATAAATTGTTTAATTGAATCTGTTCGCTGCCATGATGATAATTATAAACTCGAGTTATAATGAATATATCTATATAATATAAAATATAAAATATAAAATTGGATGTTCCAGTTGAGTTTCCGGCTTGTTGATGCTTGCCCGATTGGGTCAAAGTCCACTTCCCCCAACTCAAGCCTTTACTTATTCTTCTATGCCGCCACCACGAAATCCGCCTTGAGCCGACTTTAATCCAGTCTATTTATCCATCTCAACTTCGGTCAATTTAGTTTTACCGGGTTACCCTCCTTACAAGAGCCCGCTCTTTACAATTCCAAGCGACGAGACGCGCTGGTCATTTACGCGTTGACGCGCCGCACGGCGGGGGACATGCACATTGTCCCAATTAATGCCGAGCAATAGCAACGCCAACAGAAGATCTCCCCGAAATCAGCTCCGATATGGCTACCGATACAGGTTGGATCATTTTATTAGAATTCCCCTAGCTTGATGATTATATGTTAACAAACTGACAGGTAGAGCGGAGTCCGGCCGTTTGTTCGATGCGCTGGAACATCTAGAAGCCGGTATGAACACCAGTCACAGATTTGCTAGCCAGATACACTCCGGCAAAGGGAGGCCGGTACAGACTAATAAAAACTGAACAGTTGCTTATGTCCCCGTGAAGCAGCGCTATACGGATGCCGGCGAGCTAGCCAAAACAATTGCCTCGGACGCGTACGAGAGCGGCATTCCGCAGGAAGCGCTGGGCCGCCTGCTGAAGGTGCTGACCGCGAAAAACAATCTCGATCAGGGGACCATAACGTCTCTGGTGAAGAATCTCTATCCGCAAGAGCGGATTCTGTCGAAGCATGTTACGCAGGTTGTGTGCTGTCTGGGACCTAGCAAGTCCAAGCCTAGTCCTGCGACGCAGGCGTTGCTGGTGCGCTGGTTGATTGTCGCGTACGATCTGGTGGTTGATAAGGCACATTTGGGGAAACTTTATGCGGTATTGTTTAATCATTTGGATATGATTAGTTTGAGGAAACCGCTTTGTCATTTGTTGTCGCTGATTACGCGCCGGAAACATGTTAAGCCGTTTCGGATTCAGGGTCTTATGGAGCTGATTCAGAATGCTGGGGGCGAGGATAAAGAGTTGGTTAGTTTGTTGAAGGTTTTTAAGAACTATTATCCTGAGATTGTTGTTGGGGATGCTGGCAGGCGGGCTGGGCTGTTTTTTAAGCACCCCGATCCGGAATGGTCTGGTCATGCGAAGATTTTGCAGGATCGGAATTTGGAGAAGGTTGAGGCGGAGAATCAGTCTGGGTATCAGGTTGTTCATCGGGGTACGGTGAAACGGAGCAGGATTGAGGTTGTTATTCCTGTGCTGCAGACTTCGAGGGTGTCGAAGAAACATACGTCTCTGGAAGAAATTCGGGATATCGATCATTTTGTTGAGAAGATGGATAGGATCGAGCTTCCTAATCAGATTATCTCGACGCTGGGTGATGCGATGGCTCAGAAGTATCTTCATCTGGTGCAATCTGAAGCGGCGAATCATCGTCTTGATGAGTGGCTGAGGAATTTCTTGGAGGATCGATTGGAGCGGATTCGAAATGATGTTGAAGATGAACCAGAGGCGTTATCGTATGTTCTCAGCTTTGTTGAGAGTTATGCCGCTTTTACGAAGGTAAGAGAACCACCCCTTTTCTCCTTGATCACTACCGGCCTTGGGCTAAAACGTTGCAGCAACTTCTCCCCTCCGTGCACTCTTTTCTGGAGGCATATCTCAAAGTGTGGAATGGCCGAGATAACCGCGAGCAAGTTCTGCGTCTGCTTCAATACTTGCCTATAGAATCCTTCCAATCCCTCCAAACCAGTATACTCTCGCCACTGGAATCTAGCCTGCTAGATGAAACACTAGCTTCAAGGGCAGCTTTACTTGACTTCTACTCAGCATTGATCGCGGAATGGGGCGTGAAGCTTCGAACCGTGCCATCAGTCTCAGAAGAGCCAGCACCCTTAACTCATGCTATCAGACATGCAGAGTTATTAGCTTCTTCGATCCAAGAATTCGCACCTACTACCGAGGACGAGAAATCAGCCAACCCGGTAATTCTCCCCATCATTCGATTCTACAAGTCCCTCGCCGACCTCTTCTCCCACGCCTCGACAAATGCCAAAATCCGCATCACGGTTCCCCGCGCCCCAACCATGTACACAATCGCCTTTACACCAAGCATCTCCACCATATCCGGCCTCAACTCCATTCTAGCAGGTTACAAATCATCCTTCGAGGCCTCACTCACCTCCCAAGTCCTAACCTTACCAAATCCCCCGGACCCGCTGTACGATACAAACCTCGTGGGCCAATTTAATGGCTACGTGATGGACATGTGCAATCTACTCTGGCGAAACCGCGCCCTAAACACCGACGATCCAAACGCACTGGGCTGTCTCATCCCAGCACCCAGCACGACAGCTCTAACAGATTACGTGCGAAGCGTGAACGACGCAGCAAGACACTATGACCGCGAAAGCGCGTTTAGCGTCACGCTTGCCTCGGTCTTTTCGCTTAGCCACCATGCTGCATTCTGTAACCTTTCTGCGGCCTGCTTTGCGGAGTTGGAAGATGAGCAGCAGATTCCAAGCGAGGGGCCGAGGATGCGGAAGCCCGTTACGCAGAAGGCGTTGCAGGCGCTTGAGAAGGAGGGTGGGGCGAAGATCTCGTGGCAGGAGTATCGGGTACGGATGTTGGATTGGTTAGATGATATTGGGAGTTTGGGGACGGGGAATCTTATGCGGAGTACGATGAAGGCTCTGCGGAAGGAGTGATTTATGCTTTTCAACTTAAGCTGTTCGAAAAGGACTCATGCTTCAGTGTTCATCCCAAAACGCCGATAATGCCTGGTATCTATCTATACACATATATGGTACACTGTTTCACCCAAGATGTTCTCGGACCACCGGGTCCCATCCGGATATGGGCAATCTAAAACTTTTCAGTAGCATTCAAGTAAATATCTTGAACACTTGGATCATCCCGTAAAGAGCTGAGTACGTTTTCAAGATCCTTGACCTGCTCCTCATCCTGGACTTCAACGAGGGTATCCGAATTCGGATCCCAAAAGATTTCCAATTCCTCCATCGTAAGACCCGACAACTTAATAAAGGCTTCGCCGACACTTTTAGTTTCCGAAGGGTCAGTAAAAATGACTAGACGGCCTTTATCATCCATAATGATATCCGTTGCACCGGCCTCAATAGCCTGATCCAAATAGTCGTCCCCGTTCAACCCATCTTTTTTCTCCATGACCACTCTCCCTTTCTTCTCGAACAGGAAGGTCGTGGGTGTCACCGTTCCTCCTCCATTTTTGATCAAGTACCGCACGTCCTGCAGTACTCGTGCCTTCTGGTCCGTTTGGCATTCTACAACTGCGGCTACACCACCCGGGAGCATTGCCTCGATTGTGAGTGACTCTAGTGCCTGTCCTGTCACACTAAGTCCTTGGCCCCGCGCAATGGCTGCTTCGATGATTGTTTTGGGAATTGAGGCTCGTTTGGCGTTTGAAAGTGCGAGGGTCAGACGAGGATTGTACTTTGGATCTGCGCCCCATACTATGGAGAAAGCGGGTTGTGTTAGTTTCTGCGAGAACACTGCTGGAAAGAGTATGAAAGGCCTACATTGGGTCGCACTGCTGATCTCTTTGCTCACCATCTGACGCTCCTTGCTCTTGGCCTTGTCATTCTTGGCCTTGTCGTGCTTGATGGTGGACCACTTGTTGTGGCCGGATAAGAGGCTAGAGGAGGTTCCGAAGCCACGGCACGCATTGCAGACAGCAGTCCCACGAGGGGAACGCAGGATCCTGCTGAGCTGAAGCGTCATGACTGATGTGTTATTGCATCAAATAATTGCTGCAATCAGCAAAGCGCAAAAGGCTCGAAGTTCTGGGAGTATCAAATACCCCGGCCAGATGGTTTCTCCGCCTTCCGTTCTCCGCTCTCCGCCCTCCGAGAGAGGACAACGATGACGCTGTTTATACAACGAGACACTCCCCCACCCCTTTCCTGTTCATCCCCCCTTTTTCGTTCATGGGGATTGACTCCTCACCTCTTGTGCTTCAATGTCTACCTCCGAATCCGCTCCTCCATCTTCATCTCCTGAAAATGCGGTGCCGGAGCTGGATATCCCTAAACTCCATGCGCTCCCCTCCGAGCAGCAGGACCTCTACCTGCTCACCTTCACATCTGATCTAGTCCAGTATATATCCAATCTCGATGCCGCGCAAGTCTCGTCACAACAGAAATCGCTCAAGCAGGAATTATTCAAGATCCTCACCCTCTCCTCCCCGACCCTCACGCGAGTCCTCCGCAATAACCTGGGACGATGCTTCGGTGCGATCCTGTCGAAAGGGGATCGTGGGATCCTCTTCGAGACAATCACCGATCTAATGGGGATACTGAATGCGGGCAAAAGCGAAGCCGAGCTGAAGACGAAATTCGCCGCGGCGCATTGTCTGGGCGAGGTATTTGCGGCGGCGGGCGAGAGCGCCTTTATGCAGTCCAACGTGGCCAGTGCGAGCATGCTCAAGCTGCTCAAATCAGCAAGTAACCATACCGGACTGCGGGGCGTGATCTTTTGCGTCTTGCGCAAGATCGTCGTGGGAATTGGCGTCCCGATCGACGAACAAACTGGCCGTGATATTTGGAAACAGGCACGCAATGCGGCGACTAGCGACAAGTCGACCTTTGTGCAGGTCCATGCCTGTCGTTGTATGGAGCAATTGATGAATACGACGCCATTTTTCGATAATGCGAATGATTTCGAAAATTTGAAGACTATCATGTGGAAGGTCATTGATAGCCCGACGGCGCCGGTGAGGCATGCGGCGGCGGCATGTCTTGGTCGTGGTCTGGTGAAATTGCATGCGACAGAGGCGCACGTAGCCGCGGCACCTAAGCCGAAATCGAAGAAATCAAAGCGCATGTCTAAGAAGCCTGGCCCGCGGCCTGGCGAGGAGGAAGAGGAGGAAATGTCGGAATCTTCTGTGGTGAATGCTCCCAAGAAGGACTCGCGCCTTTTCTTCCTTCTGCCGGATCTTCTGCGACAACTCTCTTCGCAATACTTGAAGAGCACAACTACGAATCGCACGCGTGCCGGGATTTGCATCTGCTACAAATATGTCCTTCGAAACCTGGGGGATAAGATTGTTGAGGAGCGCTATGGACAGATTGCTTCTAATCTGCTGTTTGAGCTTTTGAACCATCCGACTGTTACGTATAACCGATTTCGCTTGCTGATGACTCGGAAGTTTGTCAAGACTATTCTTGAAGATACCATTGGCCGTGAGCTGCTTCGAGAGAATAGTCAGCTGAATGCTGCTAGATGGCTTATCAATGATGTTCTCAAAGATTACCCTCAGGTGATTCAGGAGCGCCGTGAGCCGAGCAAGTATACTTTGACAAGTACAGTCAGCGCATTGTCTTCGTTGATCTCCTCGCTTGGCTCTGCTTTTGGAGTTCATGCCGATAGTTGCCGTGACGCCTTGCTTCAAGTGCTGCCCCACCCAAGTTATACCGTTCAGGTCCACACAGCACACTGCTTGCGCAGCTTCGTGCTTGCTTGTCCTTACCAGCTACTGTCTTGCGTGACGATTTGCATGAACAGTCTCAACCGAGAGATTGGCCAACTTGCCACCCCGCGCCAATCTCCTCGTCGATGTGTAGGCTATGCAAATGGGCTTTCGGCTATGGTCAGTACCTCTCGTCTGCAGCCTCTCTATGGTGCAGTAGATGTGTTCGCTCGAATCTTTACACAGGCGACCGATCTGCTCAAGACCAGCAGTACCTCCGAGCTGCGAGTCGCAAGCACCCAAATCCAAGTAGCCTGGATTTTGATCGGAGGCCTGATGCCACTGGGACCAAGCTTTGTTAAAATTCATCTGTCTCAATTGATGCTTCTTTGGAAGAATGCCCTGCCGAAGCATCTCAGCAAGGAAAACTCTGCCAAGCCTAGCACACTTGAGACAAGCTTCTTGGCTCATGTGCGCGAATGTGCACTCAGTTCGTTGCTCGTTTTTATGGAGTTCAATAGTAAGCTTATCACCGCCGACGGCGCGAAGCGGATAGCTGCTATGCTTCAAAATACGGTTGAGTTCTTAGATGATGTCCCGCGGCCCAAGTCGATGGAGGACATTGCGCATCGTCTTCACCCTTCGCTCCAGTTGCAAGACTATACCATCTTGGTTCGCCGCCGAGTTTTGCAGTGTTTCTCGAAACTGGTTCATGTCCACCATCCTAGCCATGGTGAAATCATCAACCAGTCCACGCTGCTAAGCTTAGCTATCTCTTCGTTTGCAGACCCGGATGCACAGTACCGACCCTTGGAAAGCTCGATTGCCGGATCCACCGGCCCGTTTGATGGATTGTGGGATCTTTGCGATAACTATGGCTTTGGCGTTACTGGGCTTGCTCGTGAATATATCAATGCGGCCCTGACTGGATCAAACGGCACTGAAAATGCCCCTGCCTGGTCTGCGATTGATTCCGCCGATCAAGCTGTGGATGATGCTTTGACTTTCCCCATTTGTCACGGCAGTGAACATGATTCGATACTTTTGTATAGCTCGCGAGTCGGAGAGACATCTGTTGATCCTCCTATTACTGGTGTTGTCAACTCGGCTATCGATTTGTTTTCGGTTGCTATCGCTCTCCATTCACCTAAGATCCAGGAGAGCAGCGTGGAGCAGATTGCTACATTTCTTACGTCTCAGTCTCTTCAGAGAAACCCCGGGAGAAAGGCTGCTCTTGTTGTCAACATCTCTGTGGCGCTTTTGCATGTGTTGAAGGTTTCGGTTAAAGAAACCGAGTTTGTGGCTGGCAAGCTGAACCCATCTACAGACAAGCCCTTGCAAGAGCTTATTCAGGTATGCATCCCTGTAGCGGGTACTATATCATTGTTATAACCCAGACACTGATTGAAGCAGAAATTTGTTATCGACGCTGATCCCATTGTGCGCACCATTGGTGTCGAGGCACTGGGTCGTCTCTGCGATAGCGCTGGCAATGCTTGCACCAATACACAGGTGAATTGGCTTGTTGATACTATCGTTGCAAACCGAGACCCGCATGCTCGAGCTGGCTGTGCTGCTGCCTTGGGTTGCATTCATTCCCAGATTGGTGGTATGGCAGCAGGTCTGCATCTGAAGACCATTGTTGGTGTATTGATGTCTCTTTGCAACGACCCTCATCCCGTCGTTCATTTCTGGGCTCTTGGTGGGCTGGAGCGAGTGGCCAATTCGGCTGGCTTGACGTTTTCACCCTATGCATCGAGTTCGCTAGGAATGCTTGCTCAGCTTTACAATGCCGACACCCACAACGAAGAGTCGGCTACTTTAGCTACTTCTAACATTGAGATGTCCTTCTTAACACCCGTGGTTATTAGCCGATGCGTTGATTCACTGATCAATGTCCTTGGACCGGATCTGCAGGACGTTGCAAAAACACGGAATCTCATTCTTACGCTGCTTCGTCAGTTCCAGCTGGAGGAGAACCCTGCTCTGGTCACGGAAAGCTCTAAGTGCTTGGACCACTTCTCTCTTTATGCTTCCAGCTTCGTTGACTTCTCTGGATACGTGAAGCGCCTACAGACTGAACTTCGTGCCAACGACCACTACATGTGGGATGTTGCAGTCCGTGGACTTAGCAACTTGATGAAGAGAGACGCTGCTTCGGTAGTGGGCGCAGCTAGCGAGGGTCTTGAAGACGATATATGGCTTGCCTTTGATGATGCACCCGATAGCAGTTCCTTGAAGAGAATGATCCAAGAGTGGCTGCAGCAAACTGCACTCATGGAGACTGAGCTCTGGATCCAGCGCTGCAACAACATCATGACAAAGACCCGCAATAAGGTCGAACCCCAACCCACCACAGCTGTGCAGACGGCTGCCGCGGATATCCCTGATGATGAGGTTGCCGGATTTGCTTCTGCCGTTGCGGGCGATGCCACCGGTGAATCTGCGAATGGCGTAGCGGGTCAGGAATTGCTGAAGTGGCAGACCCGCAACTTTGCCATGAGTTGTCTTTCAGAGCTGCTAGCTACCGTTCAAGAAGCAATTCTGCCAGACCAGACGATCCCGGCGGAGCTGGCGCTTCAATCCAAGGTTGGAGATATTGTCCGAATGGCGTTCTTGGCATCCACCGCCAATGTCATTGAACTCCGGGTGTGGGGATTGAAGATCATTGACCAGGTGTTGAAAATGTTTGGCAAGACGCCTGATCCGGACTTTGCAGAGGCCTCTTTGTTGGAGCAGTACCAGGCTCAGATTGGATCCGCTCTTACCCCGGCCTTCGCTGCAGATTCATCAGCGGAACTTGCTTCTGAGGCGATTAATGTGTCGGCTACCTTCATTTCAACGGGCATTGTGACGAATGTGGATCGCATGGGCAGAATTCTCAAGTTGCTTGTTTTGGGCTTGGAAAACTTCGCAAAGAACCCTGATACCACTGAGATTGGAGACCTGAAGGGATTGAATTCTAATGCTCGAGTGATGGTCAAGTTGGCTCTATTCTCTGCTTGGGCGCGTCTGCAGATTGCAAGCATTGACCATGAGTACCTTAATCAGGTAGTCCAGCCTTATGTTGCTAAGCTGACTCCGTTGTGGCTCTCTTCTCTTCAGGAGTATGCCCGGTTGCGGTTTGAACCTGATATTTCAGGTGCGTTGGGGACGAGTACGTCCAGCAGCGATTTGGATGAGGTTTATGCTGCTTTGAATCGGGAGACTTTATTGAAGTTCTACCAGGATTCATGGCTTAACCTGGTTGATGCGATTGCTGGACTGGTTGAGAAGGATATTGACTTTGTCTTCGATGCCCTTGATGGAAAGCTACAGCAATCTGAAGAACCCAATGGTTCAGAGGACGGAAAAGAAGATCAAGAAAATAAAGAGGGCGAAAAGCAGAATGAAGGATCTTCTGTCGCTGAGTCCAAGGGCAAGGGTGATGACATCAATTATCGCGAAGAGCCGGTGGCCTTTTTCTTCGTCTTATTTGGATTGGCCTTCGAATCCCTTGTGGATCAAACCACTTCGCCCTCACAGCGCCTGGGTATCCTACAAGCTCTGAAGAGGATTTTGCGACCCATTATTTCTGGAAACGCTATTTACCAGGATGCTATTTTCTCGGAGACCATGGACACCTTCGACCGCCTGGTCTTGACGGAAACCACTCCAATCCAGACTGTCATCGTTGAGATTGCTCAAAATCTGTCCCTGGACCACCCCGCAGCCAAGAGTGACCAAGAGCGAAGTGATCACCTGTCCGATGATATCGAGCAGCTCTTCGAGCTAACAAGAAGTATCATTCTTGTTCTCGCCGGGATGCTCCCCAATCTACGCGAATCGACACCTCTGGCCCGGTTCAACGTAACCTCCGACGAGTCCCTGACACTCATTCGCCTGGCCCTCAAGTCTCTCGTGGATGTTGCGTCCGTATTCCCATCCATTATCCGCAACGATCTCCACGCCTGCATCCTACACATTTTCACCACCATCCTGGCAACAGGAATCTGCCAGGCCGAGGTTGTACCCCAGGCACTGCCGATTTTCCGACAATTCGTCCACAGCATCACGCATTTATCCGACGCCAGCGAAGAAATGGACGTAGTCGCATTCCAACTCCGAGGCTGCCTAACTCGATTCCTCACCATTCTCACCATCGCCCAGCGCCGAGAATCCGAGACTTCAATCCCCTGCGCCAAAAATACCCTTCTGGCCATCACTTTCCTCCTAACAGCCGGCGGACACGTCCTACCTCCCCAGGACCCAGTCATCAACCGCGTCCTCAACGAACTCCTCGACTGCCTCCAGGACGTCGGTCTCGCAACCGTCGCAGCAAGCTGTCTCCGCTCGATTCTCCTCAAGCCTAACCCCCGCTACACAACCGACGACGTGATCTCCCGCTACCTCTTGCCACGACTAATCGCCTTCCTCGTCGGCTGTCCCAACAACGGCGATGTCCCCAGCGACCCAGAGAATTCCCGCACCGTCATCGCCCGCACCCTCGTCGCATGCGTGGCTAACACGACCTTCTCCCCGGCCGAATTACCCACCGCCTTGTCGCTGGTGATGTCTGCTTTGTTAACCCGCGCTAAGCGTGAGGGCCAGCCCGTTCATAGGGAATCGGCTGCTTATTTGCTCGAGCTTGCTAAGGCGGATCAACTTACTTTCAAAGCGTTGGTGGCGAATATGAACCCGGAGCAGAAATCGCTTCTGGAAGAGGTTCTGCGCAGTGTGGGTGTTGGGGGTGGGAATGTCAAGTCTGATGAGGAGGCTGAGAGTACACAGCAGGCTGCGCCTAGTATTGCGCTTCGGATGGACTTTTAGAGGGACTGTGATGGTTTGCACAGAGATGAAATTATTCATGTATAGATGTATGATGACCTTGCTCTAGAGCAGTATAAAGATATTTCGCAATTAATTGCTTTATTTATAGAATGATTTTTAGCTCTGTCCTGCTCGCCCTAGATATTGTATTGTATATAGTACCTTTGTGTCGCATATGTACAGTGACTGGATAGAAATTTGACGCCGCTCTCTATTCACGACAACTGTTGCTTAACCCCGGAACTACTAGTACGATACATTAAATTGGAAGTGGTAATAAAGCTGGTCAAATCCTTATGTATATCACTAGATAGCTAACTGGTTTCCTACTGGGTTGCTCGTTACTAGCCACTGTACCCTAATGTCCCTGCAGCCCTCGAGGACACCTTCCCAAAACCATTCCGAGCAACCCAAAGCGCGCTTGTCCTCTCTTACTTTCTTGCTTTCTTGCTTTCTTTCCATCTTCATCTCGGAACTTCTCGGTCTACTCTCCCATTTGTTATCCCTCTCATCGCGGCCCCGCCTTTCATCTCCGCGTGACGCTCGAGCCTTGATGCTGTATCCACATGGGCATTCTCCACTGGCTCTCGGGTTGTTTCCGTGGGTTGTAATTTGTGACATTCTCATTCGACTTCCCTCTATCAGCTATTTACCAGCTTATCTGTCTCGATTCCGCTGTGCCCAAGAACCGTCAATCTTCTAACTGGGCCGAGGCAATGGAAGGAACATGATTTTGTTACCATGTATATCTGATATGCCAGTACCAGTTCCATCAGTGCTGCTAATTCCATGTTAGTAGTCAATCCACTGGCAGTATCTACTTCGGTATATTCTCTTATATATACACATCTCAAGAATGCCCCAGAATGTAGATAGGAAAGAGAGTGCTTCAAGTATAGATTCTGCAAAGAAAAAGAAGAGAAAGCTCACATTCAATGCAATTTAAATTGCTTCTAATATTTGCCTGGGAAATCAGGTGACAAGGAAGTGGAAGTGGGGAATTCCCCAACTGCATTGATAACTCCACTCGACTGGACTGGACTGGACCCTTCTTTTCATTTTATACCATTGCTGGTGCATCCATTACACTCATTCGACACAATGTCATTTCTCTAACAATCCCCCACCACTGCTTTCTTGCTGGGTCCGCGATGCCGCCAGATCGAGGGCGCGCCTCTCGAGCGTGTGCCTCATGCAGAAAGCAAAAGACTCGCTGCTATGAACCCGGCGTTCCCGGTAAAGCCTGTTTGAGATGTGAACGTCTTCGTCAGAATTGCTCGCTGGTCGAGATCGATGGGAATGAGACGGATCAGGGTGCTTCTGGTACTGATGCTCGGTACGTGCAATCACATGAAGTCATGATGTCCTGAATATATACATCCATGGGGAGGACAAATGCCATAACTAACACTGCGTCAGACTGGAACGCCTGGAAAGAACAGTGGCCACTCTTCTGGATAGACTAGGAGAGGGTCCTCCCAGCATTGGAAATGAGTCAAACACACCCGCCAGCGCACTGACTACGAGTACTCCCGAAGCTGGCGAGCCAACAGGCGCCTTCAAGGAGACGGAAACTTCCGCGGCTCCGATCATGGTCATACGCGATTTGGCCGATTCGGGTGTGAAGCCATCACCTGAGACTAAATCGTTAGGGGCCGTGCTGGACGAGTTGATAAATCCCGATCTGGCCCTAACCCTCATTTCAATGTACGCTCCCCCTGGGACAAAAAATTCAATGTGCATTTAAGATAACAGTCTACGCTAGTTTTCTCGAACATTATGGCAGCTGGATCATGTTGGACCCAGAGTCCGACCCCGTACCACTTCTCCCCCGCGTGAGGAATGCACCGCTACTTTTCTGCGCTTGCTGTCTGATAGCCGTCCGGCATACCTCGGAAGAACTCGCAGCCAGTCTCGCGCCAAAGCTGTACGAATGCGCTCGCTCGCTGGTCTCGAGTACCCTTCTAGTAGCGCCGCAGTCGATCGAATTCTTCCAAGCTGCTCTCATTTTATGCATGTGGTCAACCACCGTTGGACAAGTGCCCCTGAGTATTGACACATGGCTTCTGAGCGGGTTTGCCCTGCAACATTCTCAAACTAGTCCCTTATTTGCAGAGATCACGGCCCAGTCGCCGCCTTCGACGCGGTTGGATGAGAAGACGGCGAGCCTTTGTTGTCTGTGGAATCATCTCGCTTTGGCGCACTTGCATTATTGCGTTGGGACGAATCGACGGTCCATGCTGCAGTCCTGGCAGATTGAACGGACACGCTTGATTCTGGACTCGGACCATGCGACTAATTTTGAAACAAGGATGGTTGCGGAGATTCATTTGTACTGGACTTTGTACCGGCATTTGATCGAGGCGCCGACTGATCTGTTGAAATCGGTGGCGGATTTGCAAACTTGGAGGAGGGAGTGGGAATTCCTTCTTGGTATGTACTGCAACCATACCAACATTCACACAATTGTATAAAGGCTATATCTGACATCTTACAGAACAACCAAGATCCCAATTCCTCTCAATGGGCTTCCACTTCTCCAACCTAATTCTCTACGAACATGCACTGAAATCGAAATCCGCCCGAGGCCGCGACTCGGTCGTTTCCGAGATGATCCGCCATTCCACCGCCATCTTACACTTACCCATGGACACGGTTGACGAACATACCCGCCACTTGAGCGACCACATCTATCACATGATCACCTTTGCGGCAATCATCATCTGCCGCTTGCTCAGTAGCTACGAGAGCCAGTTAGCCTCGACATATAACATCGCCGAACTGGACACCCTGATCAGCAACCTGGTGCAGTGGCTGCACTGTATCGGTCTTCCTTGTCATGCTGCGTATACACTGGCCAATATCATTGCTAAAGTGCATCATAAGCTGAGACCACGGGTGGAGACTTTACCTATTGCTGTGCCGATGGAGGATTTTCCGGAGGATAGCTTCACGAATTACTATTTTCCGGAGTTTTTGGGGCTTGGGACGGGGGGCAATTGGGAGTTGTTGTCTGGATTGGAGTTTTTTCCGCAGAGTCCTACTTAGCCTGAGTGCAGTGATTAGTTATATATTAATGTAGCCTTTGCTACTAGTAGGTATGAATAATGAATGAATGTCAACCTGGATGGAATATGTACATGGTAGTAATATTAAATATGTACCTGACCACCTGAACCCAATTCAACCTAACTCCAACAATGCTAATTAGTATATATACAAACTCGAATCTAATGCGAACAATTCAACTCAAGTCCACATTTCAAGTCAAATGCATCACGCATTACCCACTATGCCCTGCGAATGAGGTCTCTCATCCTTCCCCTCCCCTTCCACATCCACCTCCGCCTCTGCATCTACTTCTCCCTCTCCATCCTCACCCTCCCCATTATTCTTCCCCTCCAAATCCCGATACTTCCTCCTAGCCTTCTTAACCTTACTAGCCTTCTTCCTCCTCGCAACCTCAGCCTTAATCGCAACCCGATTCTTCTCCGGACTTAACTGCGCCTCAACCCGATCCGCCAACAACGACCGCGCGATCTTCTCATTCTGCGACTGTGAGCGCGTCGCTTGGGATTTTATTACTATCCCCGAGGGTTTGTGGATTATTTGCACTGCGGAGTTGGTTTTGTTCTGTAGGCTGCTGTTAGTTTGGACACGATGAGGTAGCTTGTGGGTTGGGAATTTGTGTTCGCAAGGAGAGAGGAGGAGGAGGAGGAGGAGGAGGAGGGAGGGGGAGGGGTCATTACGATCTTCTGTCCGCCTGGTCCGGTGCCTTTTAGGTAGGAGATTGATAGATCTGCGTCGTTGAGTTTTAGGCGGGGTGGGAGGGGTTTGGCGAGGGTTGGGGTTGTTGTTGAGAGGGGTCTTGTTTGGGGGTTGGATTTGGGAATTGGGAGGCTGAGGCGGAGGCGGAGGGGGATTTGGCGGAGTTGACGCATTTTGTGGAGGTGAGGTTGGTGTAGGGTGCACCGTGCTGGTGACGATGGTGATGATGATGATACTGACGGCAGAATGGAGGTGTGTATTTCTTTTGGGAGGCGGTAAGGATAAGGCGGTCGGCCGGTTACGGAGTATGTACTGGTATACGGTTGTTGCAAGGATGGGGTAATATTTTCATAGTAAGGGTTGGCGAAACGGTTTAGATTGGAATGGATAATATACTGGGTTTATTTTTCCTTTTATTGTGAGATTGTATATTGGGTATCAAAGTCTATGAATGGTGTTGGTACAATGCTTCATCTATCCGAAGCGGCTCTGACAAAAGAAATGTGGAAAAGTGAACGGTGAAGAAACATGGCGGAAAGAATAGTACTGTACAATCGGCTGAGTGAATCGGCCGAAGACTTAGCCGAGCGACTCGCCAAGGTGCGCTTCGGGGATGGATGGTGTGTTCTGGCTGCCACTGTCGTGAACAACCTCGGTTTCTTTGGTGACTTCCTTGGCGACAGGCTTTTCGACCTCCTTGACTACCTTCGGCTCATGCACCTTGCGGGTGGAGGCGTACTTGAGGAACATAATGATCATGACTATAATTGAGTCAGGTCTGATGGTTCAAGGGAAGTAGATATGAGAAAATGAAAACTTACAGGCACAAGTGGCAATAGTTAGGGCAGCGCGTCGTGTAAGGATCCACCGAAGTCCTTCAGCTTCACTCTTACCGTCACTGTTGAGAGATACGGTGATCTTGTAGTTCAGTTCTTGAACACAGGTATCAATCGTTCGCTGTTGTTCACGCGTGGACATCTTGTGGTCATTGAACATGCCCTTAATATCATCCTTCATTCCAGAAAGCTCCTGGGTAAGACGTTGGGAGAGAATATCGATTTCATGCTCCAACTGGCCCCTCGACGCACGCTGTCGTTGGACCTCGGAATTACGAGCCGTCTGCAGGGACTGCTGAAGTTCCGAACACGCTGCTTTGAACAGGTATGACTCGTTTTCCTCGTCCGATTTGGAGGTCAGGCTTTGCTTTGCAAAATCGAGGTTATTTTGCAAGATGTCCCGCACGGCCTTCATGATGATAATCGACTGCTCATTGCTGAAGCCGCCCTGTTGAAGATCGAGGACTAAGGAATAGGTGTCGAAATGATGCACGTACGGGGCGGGGCTCATGTGGGGTGGTTTCTCGCCGGAGGAGGTCGGTTCTCCGGCTGGGGTGAGGTAGGTGGATGGCGAGGGCATGTGATATACCTCTTCAAAGGCGCTTTGATTTGCGTAGGGTGGCATTTGAGCCATCTCCTCTCCTACATCTTTGGCAGAGGATGCGGAAGAAGGGGATGGGTTTTCCGAGCTGTCATGTTCTATCTGCTCATCCTGGATCTCTGGTTCCGCCGAGGCTTGGGCTTTGGTCGATTCCGCAGCGGCTTGCTCCGTGATGTTTGTCGCGGCGGCATCCGTGACCTCAGCAGCGGGGATATCGTCGGCGGCAATTGTATCGTGTGTTTCTGAAAAGGAGTCCGGGGGTGTAGATGTAGGCGGGGACTCCGGTTGTGGTTCCGGTTGCGACTGCGATAGATCTGCGGGAGGGACGGTTTCCCGGTCAGATTGAGGGTCCCCTGCTGTTTCCTGCCCTGCTTCTTTCGCTGGATCCACGACAGGCGCGGCCTGATCTGAGATGTTTTCGGCAGGCTTCGAGGGAGGAGGTGGAGGCATGTTCGGTTCCACGGCTGGGCCATAACGTCGCTGGTAGGCTTGTTGGTGGCGTCCCCGACTGGCGTGGAAGGTTCGGGGGCGGGCGGCCCGTAGCGATTGGTATGTCCTCGGTTGACATGACCGAACCGCCCGCATTAGACTCGGATATAGAAAGGTGAGTCGAGGAGTGGCCATGGTTTGGAAGTGTTAAGAGGACAAAAAGTTTCCCGGCGGCCAACTGCGAGTGACGTTGTTCCCCACGGACGGATGACTCATCGTGATCTGCGGATTATCACGATGCTGATTGGCTGGAAGTATGCGCCATGCAAGAGATCTGATTGGCTGGAGGCATACAGTATATAGAGTATACTGCAGTATAGTTGTGGAATTGTTTACATGTTTACAATAAGAGAGAGAATAGGATATTGAATTGTAGTACAGTTAGAGTACATCTTAGAGTACAGCTGTGATGCAGCTAAGAGTGTGGAGGGTACTGTTACATACTATTGCTTGACGTGCCGCTTAGCTGCATATACAGTGGCTGGAAAGATGTTTGAAGCCGCTCTTTATTCATGACAACTGTTGTTTATCACCAGAACTACGATACATGAATTTTGAAGTAGTATGAAAACTGATCGAATTCTCATGTATATGATTAGGTAGCTAACTAATTTCCTACTAGGTTGCTTGATCTATATCAATTTTTTGAAGATCCTAGAGAGGGGACAAACTTGTTACTCAAGCATGAATTATGTACAATGCCTCTATGGGCAGGCTGTTTGTGTTGGAAATTGTTGTTAACTGTAAAGATGATTATTTGCTAGCATTTATAGAAACAGAGAAGTACTATTGAATTAGTCCGGATGTTAATGTTGGAGTCCCGAATCTAGAGATCTACCTAGGATAGGCACGATTCACCACGAGCCCATAAGCCCTGGAATCAACCAGAAACAGAATATGCTAGAAAATCGAAATAAATTGTCTATTCATACTTGAAATAATTCTAGAAATTACTAGATTAGTCTATACTCTAAGCACAATGCCTAACTGTATGATGTCGTCCATGATGATGTCGTGCGTGCTTGTTGATGCGGGCATGAATGATCCTCACCTTCCCTTCCCCGACCCTTTCCCTCTTTCATCCTCCACCATTACTTGCTATTCTTACAACCATCATCATCTTTACTGTTCCATTCAAACAAGCCCTCGTCACTCATTTTGAGATACCTGGTCAAGCCCTAAACTATCGATTTTGCTGTTATCTCTGTTTTACGTGGCCCAACGCCCCAACTACCTCTCATGACGCTGCCGGACTGTCCCTTCTACAACCTCCTTCTTCGAGAAACCGAGCCAGAGCAGAAGTTTTTCAATCATGCCGTGGCGAGGTTAGAGAACCTGAAAGTCGACCTGTCGCTCTTCGGGCAGGATGAGACCTTGCTTGACGCAATAGAGCTGCGCCCTACCCAAATCATCTCACGACTTGTCAAAGTACTTGAGAAGCTCGAAAAGAAGCCTACCCGCGCTGTTGTTTCAACTGAAATCTTTAATAAGATTGTTTCACCTCTTATTGCTATTCGCAACTCTCCTTTCTCCATCATCCAGTATGTTCACCTGGTCGGCTCCGCCTTGCCACTGGTCACAGAACATCCCACAGCCTACCTCCGAGAGGTTGTGACTTTGCTCCTACAGAAGGAGAGTTTGTTTGAAAACCTGCTCGTAAGCGAGCAGTACTGCTCTGTGATGGGACGCTGGTTGTGCTCAAAGACACATCAACAGCTTCTGGGCCAGGACTTGGTCGAGAGATTGACTGAGAAGACCATCAACCTGTGTGAAGCTTGCCCCGGAGACCATGGGAATAGTGAAACATGCAAAGAGTGGTCAATCATCCGGGACTTGTTGCATCAGACCCACGAGATCATCAAGTCCACTCATCGGCAGAAGGAGATGGCCTCCGCCAACCAACGCCAACAAGAGAATCTGATTCCCCTCAACAGAATGAGAGCTCTCAGCAAAGATGACAAAAAGACGAACCAAGCACGTCAACTGAAAGCCCAAGTCTTCAAATTACCCGCATCAATCGAGAGCGGTCTCAATGACCTGCACATTTCACCCCCACAAGGAGCCACTGGTCTGCTCAATACCAGGGAACAACTTCAAAGCAAGATTCCCGAACTCATATGCGCAGCGGTGAACAGTTTCCCTTGCCGCCTCTGCTCAGAGAGATTGATGGGAGATGCAAGCACTCCCTTTGTACCGGTTGACCATGAAAACATGTATGCGATCAACACTCTCCAAGAAACAATCAACCTTTATGGCGACAGGGTCGGAGCTTGGAAAGTTCTGCTTTCCGATCTCGCGATGTCAAAAGCCAAAACACTCATCAAGTCAGGCAAATTCGTCGAGATAGACCAAAGCCTGCGAGATCTCGCCCAGGGACTCTGGACGAAGAGTCGTCGGTTCCGCTATGATTCCAACAATTCGGAACCCAAGTCGGAACCCAAGTCAGAACCGGTGATTCCAATCCGGTACACTCAGGGGGAGATCGCTATAATCTGGCAGATTGATGTGGGATACTACGACGAATTGACCAAAAGAAAGCAATTCGGCCAGACCATCAAGGTATGGGACATGACTGCTAACAACCGCGAAGAGGTTCATTCAGCAGCCGATCGCATTGTGAATCTACAGCAGCATTACAAAGATGACATTATTGATGTCTGCAAGAAACGTCCCACGAGGCTCCCAGATGGCAGCTACGTGCCCCAGCGTTGGGAAATTCTCCCAGCCTACAACTCTATGAGTCGGCATAAACAGGGAGACAAGGAAAACACAGCTTTGGGTGACCTGCTAGGTGAGAGTACTCGGACGGTTTGTCTCAAGAATAAGCTAACTCATATCGTCCCCGCCAGGAAAATTCACTAATGTCACGGAGCCTTTTCTCAAAGCTCTTTCGCAAGCCAAGGGCTACGAGGAATTCCCCTTTGACCTGTCTCAAGAGGAGACCGCCATTGTCAACCATTTGAAGACCTCAAGTTTGATATTGGGGAGAAGTGGCACAGGAAAAACAACTTGCCTACTCTTCAAGCTCTTTGGCAAGTACCGCGCGCGTGAGGCGAGACCTCATTCCGATCGAATTAAGCAGGTCCGTACGAGAAGCCATGAAACTGAGAGCTAATGAATGAATTTATGGCGGAAAAGAGATTTCATTTACTAACACAAGATAGCTTCTGCTCACTCGATCTCCCCACCTAGCAGCCAAACTCCAAACTTATGCAAGAAACCTAATCGACACCGGGTCTGGTACCATCACCACATGGAGACCACCGGATGAAGGGCCAACCGAGATCCTGAAGATCCAAGCATCTAACTTCCCCTTTGTCTGCACTTATGACAAATTCCTCGGAATGGTGGAAAATTCGATCAGGTACAGATCCGATATCTGCAGAAATCCTTCACCGCGGTATAGCTTGCTAATAAGAATGGTTCCTTTAGAAATGCGGATCGACAGAGATTCAGAGACAACAAACAAAACAGGTCGAAAACCAAATCAAATGGGGAGACTGAATCTACCAAAGCAGTAATAGTTGATTTCGATACCTTTAAGCATGATTACTGGGCCTGTCTTTCGACAGCCGCACCACCGGGTTGCCCCCCGGAGTTAATTTTCGCGGAAATCATGGGAGTCATAAGAGGGTCTCGCATCTGTGCACAGCGCCTGAGACCATTACTTCGCGATGAATACGTGCCCAAGGGCTCGAAAGTATCTCCTGCCTTTCCGAATCCGTCAGATCGCGAACAGGCGTTTGACGTTTACGAGCGATATGAGAAACTAAAGAAGCAGCGAGGCCAGATTGATGAATTGGACCGTGTTGTGGATGTTTTGAAATACATCGATGAGAATCCAAGCTTCGCGTCTCGGTTGCGTGCCTGCTTTGAAGAAATCTATGTGGATGGTGAGATCACCCCCTCGTAGGATCATGATTGGTGATGACTGACCTATTCAATCTAGAGATCCAAGACCTCAGATGCGTTGACATTGTTCTGCTTTTCAAAGCTGTGTTCAACGCGCGTGGAATCCACCTAGGTAAATCATCGTCGGAAGATAGATCTGGCTCTGCTAACAAGATCCTATAGCGGGAGATACGGCGCAATGTATATCGAAGGATTCTGTCTTTCGCTTCCCGGATATTAGAGCCGCGTTCTTTGACGAACATGAATCCGCTGCGACCTTTCTGAAGCAGGATGTTGCCAAGCCTGGACAATTCATGTTGGCAAGGAACTACCGTTCTCATCAAGGGATTCTAAGCTTTGCTTCGTGGGTCATGCGGATACTCTGGAGTGGTGAGACCTCTGCATAACGTATTGTGAATGAGGAAATACATCTTGACTGCTGAAACTATATCTAGGGTTCCCTGAAACGATTGATAAACTCAGTCCCGAAATCGGCCAGATTGATGGACCAATCCCAATCATATTCGGTACGTAAGTCCTGAAAATTCAAAGTGCTTGTGGTCTGCTAAACGACTTTGCTAGCCGGGTTTGACTGTTCTGTTCTATCTTCGAAGATGATCGGTGTTGTGAAGATGGACGACAAAGTGGCTGACTTCGGCGCCGAACAAGTCATACTCGTTCGCGATGATGAATCCAAAATCAAGTTACAAAAAGAGATTGGGGAGATTGCCTTGGTCCTCACGATATTGGAGAGCAAAGGTATGGAATTTGACGATGTCCTTATCTATGACTTCTTCAGCGGGAGTGGACTTGGCGGCAGCTACCGCTGTCTGCATCTGCTAGCACAAGAGTCACCGGGAGAATTATTCGATTCTCGGAAGCACGCAGTAAGTCGTCTCGTTCAAAGCAACTTTCGGGCCGTTCGTCAAAATGCTGATCAGTTTCCAACAGGCATTATGTGCAGAGTTGAAGGTGAGAACCCGGAAAAGAGATCCCTCTCTTCACACGAATGAATGGGCTAACGTGCCTTCTAGCAACTTTATGTCGCCGTAACCCGAGCAAGGAAACTACTCTGGTTCATGGAAACCAGTGAAAGTGCTGTGGACACAATCATAAAAGCATTGGCTGAAAGCAAGAGCCTGGACATCGTGGATATCGCAAGAGCGAAAGATGAACAGGCAAATATGTCATTAATGTTTTCATCGAATCTGGCTAATTCGGTTTGCAGTCGATTGAGAAGTTGAAAGCTCTTCGAGCTGGCAGCTCTGTCGATCCCGCGCAGTGGAGGGAGCGAGCTGAGCTATTTTTCGATAACATGAATTACCAGAGTGTAAGAGCTTTATGCCTTTTCCACTCATTTTTTTTTCTATTGTATACAATATACCGAATGAAGGCTAATAGACTTTGCAAGGCAATTTTCTGTTACAACAAAGCCGGTGATACTGAGGGCGCTCAACGTGCAGAGGCGTTCGATTGTCGTCGCCAGGGAAGGACTCGCAAGTTCACAGACATCGATGGTTCTACGAGATCTTTTGAAAAGGCAATCGAGTTATTCTGTGGGATCAATCTGCTCGGGGACGCTGCGGAATGCTATGAGCAGATTGGTAAACATGACAAGGCTGCTGGTCGGTGTCCTCAAAATTGAAAGCTTGTTACAGGTCATACTAACTCTAATGTAGAAATCTGGAAGGACAAGGGCCAGTTACAAAGAGCGGCTAAGCTCTACGAGCTAGGAATGTGGTTCCTAGACGCATCACAATGTTATGACGCCGATGGGGATTTCGAGAAAGCCGTCGAGGTTCTGCGGCAGGGTGGTGAATTTGATGAGTTGATCAAGTATCTTGACCGGTATGTCTTATTCGAGTTGCAAATGAGAGTAGAAACTGACTTTTATACAGCAATCCTGAAAAGCTCGATGGACAAGTTCGACAACGATACACGCGTCTTTGCAATATCCTCTTGAAACAAGGCCGTATTTCCTCCCATCTGAGAGTCGCCACTATCAATCTTCTTGGCCCCGGAGAGGAAAAAGTGGAATTTTTCAAGGAATTCGAGATGCTGGAGGAGCTCAGATCATACTACGAAGCGAATGAGAGATGGGTCGATTATTATGAGGCATCGCTAGCGAATGGCGATGTGATGGAGGCAGTCGAGAGTGTCATCAAACACAACCTCATTAACCAGATCAATGCCGAGACTTTCGAAGATGCTGTTGGCTATGCCATGGCCGAAGCAGTCTATGCACATCATGGTGTGCATGGAATGGAATCAAGACTGGATGCATTCGCATTGTTGACGAAGTTTGATGCGGCATTCAATGAGACCTGGCTCAAAGGACGTCTCTCACATTGGAAGACGGCACTTCTTGCGATCAATTTTGATAAAGAAGATGTTACCGATATGGAGACCGGATTGGCTTTCCCAGGGGACAAATTGCTCAGCGATTTCGTTCACCTTTTCTTGATCGCTTTTAAATCCCAAGAACTCCTGGAAGTGCCAAAGATGAAGTTTATGCCTGCACGACTACTCATGAGAGTCGGAGAGATCATACAGGAGTTTGAGGACGATCCCACAGCTCTGGTAGCGCTGCATCTTGTATGTGGCATCTACTGTAACACGGATCACGATCAAAAACTGAAATTCTGCTGGTCCCCAATATCTTCCGTGGCAGGATACATAGAGGATGGGAAGACAGAGGATCGCCGAGACGAACTGACTACACAGGCCATACGGTGGGCGAAAGACATGTTCACCCAAATGATGACCGATTTCAATGGAAGCGCGAAAAATTTGAGAATCCGTCAATTTCCTAGGCGCTGTTCCTATTTCATTCTGCGTGGAACCTGTGGGCGACAACGTGCAGGAGAATGCTACTATCTTCATGAACGTCCAACTGCGGAACTTTGCCGAGACAATTTATTGTCAATGCTTCACATCGTCGAAGTTTACACTCGACTCACCAAACTTTACTATCGCCGAGTCATGCCAGATTCCTTCCAGGAACAATTTTCAGGGCGTCGACGGTATTGGCTGCAGCAGATGGAAGAAGAGATCATTTTTGTGACGCCTCTTGAACAGTCAAGCGATGCAATCATGGAATTTCGGTCGATGCTCCAGAACACACCGGAGCTCAGTTGCATTGCAGCTGGCTGGGAGGATCTGCTATTCCACCGCATGAAAACACAATGGCAGGAAATCCAGCCTTTCACTGCCATTGTGCAGCAGATGCAGCTTGCTCATTTCTTGGGCCCCAGGACAGAGGAGATCTTCGGACGAGTCTTCATAAGGAAGGCGCAGGGCATTCTATCCCACCTGAGATACCCAATCCCTCAGCTGATCACGGCGAGAGAGGCCGTCAAAACTCTCCATAGAGTGCTTCACGCAGCCGCAAAGGCTCGAGCGAACTATGCATGTACAGAATTGGTATGTCTCATTACAGTCTCGCTACTTCAAAATCAGCTAACTAATGGCTTCTTCTAGGGCCGAGCGCTTTGTGCATTTCTTTCTGTGGCTAGAAGTGCGGACAGTTCGAGCATGATGTACATCCACTCATTGATATCTGTGGTCGAACTCGGAGTGACCGGATTTCTCTGCGCAATGAATCCGGCGAATGCGATCGTGATTCCATCGTCGTGGGCCTTCCTGCACCTACCAGATATTATAAAAGTCCCACTTGCTGCCGGTACACCAGAGCCTCGAGACAAGGATCGAAAGGATTGTATGCCTTGCCTCAGGGAAGTTGTCTTTGTATTCTGCATGAATATTGAGGCGATTAATAACGATATCGGCAAGTCTTTGACTTTCAAGGGCTATCACGCTTCGAAACTGTACTCACTAATCCCGAAGAGACGGGTCTTCGACCTGCTTCTAACGGTCATGTTGAATCTAAGTCATTACGCTTCCCGCCCGCGTGGACTGGATAACCTTTGGCAGCGAATTTCACAGGTAAGTGTCTTTCTAAGATGGAATCTAAGATGGAATCTGAAAGGGTAGGTACTAACGTATCGAAAGACTCTGATGATAGTTGCCCCACCCAACTGGTATTCCCAGGATTCCCCAGAAAAACTGCGCGAAAGCATGAAAGGACATTTCGCGTGTTATGAGGGAAAAAGCACACTGCGGGTTGTCACTCTTGACGACAAATCGCAAGCTCCATTGTACCTGCAGGGATTCATCGATCGGTCAAATCCGGTCATGAAAGTCTCAGAATGCATTCAAATTGCAAACCCTTCCCAGTCACAGAAAGACCGTGACCGTGACTCATCTCTTGCATTATTCACCGAGTCCTCCCAGACGGAGGAATACTCGCGCGCGGAGGTCAACCAGATCACCATCATTCAACGATGGTGGAGACGCATCGTGGAGAAGATCAACAGCACTCGCGATATTGAAAAGACACCGGATGGACGGATCACGTCTAAACTGCACAAGATTTGCCAGTGTTGTCTGCATGACGGAGGCGATATTCCGAAATCTCTCCACATCCCCTTCCGCCACCTCTTGTTCACCGACGGCCATGGCGTCCTTGTAACGCAGGACGCTATCTCTGGCAAGCTTGGTCAAACCAGAAAGAAGATGCGAGCATTGTTCAACAACAAGGATCTTCCGCCGGCCGATTTAGAGAAACTAGACGCTCTACGAGGAGAATTGTATTCGACGGACAGTTCCTTTGCCACCAGCTCACGACAGTTCTCTCTTGGCTCGTTGATTTCGGTTATGAAGTCGTGCAACACGGCAGACGAGCTGAATGAAATCATCGAGAGTGCAGAAGAATTGACGGCGAAGATTAATTCGAAAGCTTCGGAGCTTCGCGGGATGATTGATATTATTTTCGCGGGTTAAGCTTTTATCTTCATGAGCCTGCACCACCCGCAAATGCGGAGGAAGAACATCTAAATACCAGTTTATGGAATTTATGGACAGAGTCATGAGTTATTGATTTTATTGCGCATGGACCAGGTTGAATAGGCAAGAGTGGGAAAAACTAGTACAGAACTCAGCATCCAATTTATGGGGGTTGATAGATATTTTCCATCCTGGTGTACCATGGTGTATCTGGATTTACTCTAGGCTAGGTTTTTCCGAATCTATTTCTTTTAGGTTCCAAGCTTTTCTTTATATCCTTCTATTAGCCTTTAGTAATAAGTAAAGGGCTCTTGGACGGCATAGCGGCTGGGGAAGTGAGTTCTCATAGGATTGATGCCGGTATGTGCTGATGGAGGGGTGTATCCCGAGGTCCATCTTCCTGTTTTGCAGTAGATAGCCACCAACTGACTAAATTGAAGCTAGGATTTTGAAAAGAGATACGAATGCAATCCAGACCTAGTCAGCCAAGATAAGCGGATCTTTCGGCAAATTGTATATTAAGTCTCTACTGTGAGTAGTTATTCAAAGGTCAGTGCCAAGTTTGATTTTGAATTCTCTTCTTTACTTGAGGGGATTGTTCAAATCGAAATTGATAAATGAATTCGAATTCGCTATCTCGAGTTGACGACATTAATCTGGTTGAACGTTTCGGAGTTCGCGGTGACTGGAGATAGTGGACTCGGATATATAGAAATTTGGGGGTCGGTTGATCATGGTGGTACTCCTTCGATACTAATACACTAGGATTGATCGTTCGGGATGAATCGAACGTTCATATGGCGGATTATGGCCAGTCAGTGTATTTTAATTGATATACAGCTACGTGAGTTATATAATCTCGAGTGCCCATTTAATAGTATTTCGGTATACGAGAGTTACGGGAGGTTTCTGTCGAATTTACCTCTTTTGGACCAGAGTATGGGTGCAGACGATCGGTAAGATATATACTACCTAGAGTTCGATTGAGTCAGTGCTCGGGCTGCCACTACTTCAAGTTCAGGCACGATATAGTTAACTAAAATATATCATGCTTCTTAGCTTTATCAACAGCTTATCGTGAAGAAGCAGTAGCGTGAGACTTATTTGTCTACAGTCACTGTAGCTGAGTACCTAAGAGTCATTACATTACTATTATTTTGATCTCGCCTGCAGAGGACCGAATATAGTCCGCCTTCACAGGCGCCCTATGTGGATACAAGACTGGGATATGATTGGTACTCCACCTGCAGAAGGTGATTAGTGATGCGTAATGCATTATCCAATTATATCAACCGAAAAGGCGCTAAGAGCAAGGTGCAGATAAACAAATCATCTTACATGGTCCCACGTTTCTCTTAATAATTGGCTTAAGCTCTTCTACCCCTCCATGCTCTCTCAGGCTCCATCATAGGTTCCGCCAACACGATGTCCTCAGATAAGTCGCACAAACTTTGGACCAAAGGATCTCGGCGAGTCAAAGCGCTATTCGGAAGAGGAGAGCCATAACGACCACTTGGAATTGCCCCGCAAGGTTGAGTCTGCTATCGCAGAAGACTACTCTACACTTTCGCTACCTAGTCAAAATCTGGGATCCAAAGAAAACGTCCACCTCTCGGATCTGACAGATACAAATCGAAAGGCACACGACTATCGAGAGTCTTTGCAATCTGAACAACAGATTTTACACGATGAACCTGATGAGGATTCCAAATATGAATGGGGGGCTCTTTGGGGCGCAGCTTTTGAGGAGCTTGAAGAGAAGGAGCGCGACTTGATCAAGAGCTACGAAAATTACATAATAGAACAAAGTGAGAAATCCGAGCAGAAGAAGACCAATGATTTGAACATTGATCGGCAGAAGATGATGCAAGCTATTACTCAACAAGAACTTGACAAGCTGAGGGAAAAGCGGCTTACGATAAAATTCAAGGACGAGACTGTTTATATCCGGGATGGGATGCGTCGTGTTGTCCACGGGATTTTGACAGCCAAGGATTTCATCTCCGCCACTATTTCTAGTGAACCTCATGCCACAGTTGTATGGGCAGGCGTCCTATTGGTTCTACCGGTTAGTATAGCATCAGATGGCATCTTGAAGACTACTAAGTTGTGCAATATAGATGTTCCTGAACCCTATTACGCAGCAGGATGATGCTATCAGCGGCTTCGAAGTCATTTCTGATCTTTTGGTGCGATATAGACTGATAGGAGAGGGTAGAACTCGGGGAGATTCGGATGATCAGTCTTCCAGGTATGTCTCCTCCTGGCAGGAGAGAACATTGACTAAGAAGGTTTCCACAGTAGAGAAAGCGACGATGGTTGGTTGAAGAAACAAGTTGTCTCCATATACTGTGAAGTATTGCGATACAACGTAAGATTCCTGAAACAATATTCCGAATCAACGGGTTTGATTCGGTACTTGAAAGATGTGATAATTGTGGATGACTGGAAGTCTATGATTGAAGATATAAAATCGAAAGATCAGTTGATCGTTGACCACCTCAACGTACAGTCCAACACTATGATAAGGAAAATCGAACACGACATCGAACACTTCTATCAGAAGCACCAAGCCTCGTTGGACGGAATTAACAAGAACCTTGAGGTAAGAGTCGGCATACTATTAGTGTTCCAACAGTCACTAACATCTCGTCAAGAAACAAGAACATTCACGACTTCTTGATAAACTTGAAGTCCTTCAACAAGCAGTTTATGATTCGCGCAAGCAAGAGGAAACAGAATGCTTAGACGACACACAAGTATCTATCCGTTCAGAAATTCGGTCATGGATCGATGACCCGCATGCCCCCGCAATATTTTGGCTTCATGGAATGGCTGGAACAGGAAAGTCAACCATCTCTCGAACGGTTGCTTCGAGAGTTGAGAAAAAATTGCCCATCGTTGGCGAGGGACCGTCGCCCGAAAATATCTGCCTTGGAGCTACGTTTTTCTTCCATCGAACAAAAACAGGGCGTAACTATGCCGATACCTTCTTTACAACACTTGCTTGGCAGCTAGTTCAAGCCCTACCGGATTTGACCGAGCCTGTTTGTAGTGCAATCCAGATTAGGCCTCACATTGCTGATGAGAGGTTGGGTGTTCAATGGGATGAGCTTATCATGAACCCGCTTAAGAGGTTAGGACAAAGTATCCTTCCCAACTTGACAATTCTCCTCGTCATCGATGCACTAGATGAAAGCCTTCCAGAAATAACAGACGGTTCTGATAAACCTTGTCAAGATACCGATAACACCGATATTCAGACTATTCTGGAGCTTTTGGGACAGGTTCAAGAATTGCAGGGCTCACAAGTTCAAGTTCGGATATTTCTCACCAGTCGTCCGACAGAAGAGATCAACTATCGATTTGGTCGAATGCAATCGGATGACTACCAAGATGAAAGACTGCTAAAAATACCACTGCGAGGCGTTAATGACTCGCATGATGATGACCTCATTGTCTTCTTCCGAGTAAAATTGAAAGAAATCTGCGAGGATCGATCCAGCCGTTCTAAGGCCTGGGACGAGAACTGGTCAAGCAGCGAGACTATTGAAAAGCTCGCGTATCAATCCAACGGCTTGTTTGTCTTCGCAGCCACGGCATATCGATTTCTCGCACAGCCAAAGACAAATTTCGGAGTCCGTCTGAAAATCGTTCTTGGCACTAGAAGCGACGAAATAGATCAGATATCCCCCCAGGGGAAGCTCGATGCATTGTATATCGACATCCTGAACGCCGAACTCATGAGGGATACGACACAATTGGAGCGAAAGGAGAGGGTCTCCCAGTTTCAAAGGATAATTGGCACAATTATCATTCTGTCAGAGCCTCTGAGCATTCATGGTCTCAGCAATCTCATATCGGATGACCCACAAGAAATAGAGGAGGAGATTGAAGACATGCTACAGCGCTTGATGTCATTAATGACTCTTTCCAAGGATGATAACTCAATAGAACTGCTCCACCTTTCATTTCGAGATTTCCTTGTGAATAAAAGGAGAGCTAGAGAGCTTTGGATTGATGAGAAAGAAATCCACACAAAAGCATTTCAGCGCTGCCTGGACATCATGTCCAGAACCCTGGAAAAAGATGTCTGTCATCTTGGAAGGGTTGGCACCTGTTTGGATGAGGTTGAACCTGACAGGGTGCAAAGATACCTCCCAGAGTATACCCGTTACGCATGCTCATATTGGGCATATCATCTACAGAGGAGTGACATTGTACTATCTGATGATGGGGAGCTTCACGAATTTCTGAAAAGGCACTTCACTCATTGGATCGAGGCAATGGCTATTATGAAGAAGACGCCCTCGGCTATCCTAGCTCTGAGGGACGTTCTTGCTGTTATGGTCCATCGTGTAAGTCAAAATGAACCGGTCGGCTTATAGGAATCTAACTTATTCCAAGGGAAACAGATGCCTCGAGCTCAACGTGTTTGTCAAGGATGCAAAGCGGTTCGTGATCGATTCTAAATTGCTTATCGAACGGGCACCATTGCAGATCTACGCATCGGCTCTCCTATTCGCCCCTCGGAAGAGCATTATCCGGACATACTTCCAGGATGAGATTCCGAGTTGGATAATTAGACGTCCGAACGTCTCAGAAAATTGGAATTCCTGGCTACACACTCTTGAAATAGACGAGGACAAAATGTCCACCTACGAGGGGCCTTTATTATTTTCACCGGATCAAAGGCTTCTTGCATGCACGGTTTACTCCATGCAGTCTGAGGAGCGCATGCTTCCACAGAAAAGGATGCTTCTATGTGATACAGAAAACTGGACGACCGTGCGAACATTTGAGTTCGATTTCTTGACCGCGTGGAGTATGGATTTCTCACCGGACAGCAAGTTCTTCGCATATTCTGATTATTGGGAAGGTGCAAAAATGTGGAATTTGGAAACAGGAATCTCAAAAAATCTATGTTGTGATTGGATAGACGAAGAAGAAAATGAGGACCTAGGTGAAGATGAAGAACAGGAGAAAGATGGAGGTGTTCGTCCTTCTGATCAAGAAGGTAACGAGAAACATAAAGCATTCGAGGTGGCAATGAAATTCTCACAAGATGGCACAAGGCTAGCCGCTGTCTATAGCCCTGGAAAGGCTCGGATTTGGGATGCATATACCGGAGAGCCATTAAAAACAATTCGTCATGGTTTCTGGGGAAGCATCACAGCACTTGAATTCTCGCCAGATGGGAAATCGCTCTTAATGGGCTCGAGGCCCTTTAAAAACCGTACGGAAAAGAGCTACAAGCTCTGGGATACAGTCAACGGGACTCTTTTATACACGTTCAACAGTCCTTTCAGACAATCCTCATCATTTGACTTCGATGGAAAATTGAGGTTTGTAGCGGATGATGGGCTTTTGCAATTGTGGGATCCAAAAACAAGGGCCATGTAATCTGGCATGAATTTTGGTCCCACAAAACTTGCCTCATTCTCCCCTTACAGCGAATCAGTGCTCACAATTTCAGAGCATGGCGAAATGCATATCTGGAATCAAACAAGTCCTACTTCTTGTGAAAGTCTCGATGGTGTTGATCTAGTTGACTTGGAGGATGCTCATGTCGTATGGTTTCCACCAAACGGAGGTTACGTGATTCTCACGTCACGATTGGACATCGTTTCTGATAAACTGGACAATATTTGGATATGGGAAGCCAACACAGGGAAATTGCAGAATAAACTCCCCGGAGGCACAGTGGGGATTTCACCAGACGGTAGCCTGATCGCAACTTATGCAAGGCTCTTCGCTCCTTCAGTCGAAATTTGGGATTTTCATTCACACGTCTCTTCCGAAAATGAGAATAACTTGGATAGCGACGCATGGGAAATCATGGTCCTATCTCCAGATGGTACATTTGCAATCCATACAAGGAAGGGAATGTGGCGGGTTTGGGATATGGAAACACAAGGAGTCGTTCGAACTTTTCCGCTCCAAGACAATTCATGCATTGACCGCGCAACTTTCTCACGCGACGGAACGAGGGTTGTGACAACAAGCTCTCGCTCAATAAAGGTCTGGGATGTTGCTTCCTGGGAGGTACTGCAGAGCTTTACCTCCCTAGTATCTGAAGACGAAATGTGGAGTGTGGGAATATCACCCGAAGCAGGCTTGGTGGCTTTTCCATTCGAAACAGAGACCTCTCGGTTTGAGATCTGGGATATGAAATCTCAGAAGCATTTGGGGACTCTTAATTACGAGGAATTTCTCTTGCGGCTAGTAATTTCCCCAGATAAAAAACTGGTGGGAGCAAAAGTGGGATATCCAGGCGGCGCTCGTATCTGGAATGTCAACACGGGTGATGTTGTAAAGGAGATCGAAGATGTCTGGCCATTGAACTTTTCTTCAACTGGCGATTTACTTGCAGTCAGTTCCTCAGATGGTGAATCAATCCAGTTATGGTGCACGAATACCTGGCGCAAACTGGGTGAGCGCAGCCTGGAAGAGTTCGGATTGCATGGTGATGACTTCTTACGGAGGGCAGCTTTCTCCAGCGATGGACAATGGCTTTGTACGGACAGTGGACAATTCAGAGTTGCTTCTATTCTTGGCCCAATCATGGGTCCCACGGGGAGAGAAATTACTTTCAGCAGAATCCGAGGCTCTATCATGGAGGGAGAACAGGATCTCATCATGATGGCTCGTTCTAACATCCCGGATATGCTGTTCTGTGCTGAGCCTTCGGCTGTTCATTCTAACGTTGTTCTGGAATATCAAAATGGATCCAATGTCATAATTGGATTTGACAACTCAGGAAATAGAACACTCAGAGAGCTTTAAATGATATTTCTGGGAATGCCCTTTCTCTTTTTGGAGGTTTGAAACCTAACCGACGGACCTTGTCCTGCACAATTTCTCTTCAAAGGGGGATCCGCACCTAACAGAACCTCATGGCTAATCGTCTTTAGTATTCGTCACAAATGTACTATAACTTTATGACTGCATTGGTTTATTATATACATCTCATCTCGACGAACCCTAATTCGGATGGCTAACCAAGGGGCAATCCTAAGTGGCCCGGATATGGATACCCCATAGCCGATCAACAAGCCAACTTGTAGGACACCTCGATGATGAGATCTTCTTGGAAAAATAGAGATACCAGTCATCTTCATCTACCGGGCTCGAATTGAAAACGCACACTTGTGTAATCTGTGGAATCTTCGTCTTCAGTTGCAACTTTAGCGACAATGCTTTCGCTACACTGGACTACCATCCCGCGCAGAGGAGATGCCCAAAGCTTTCGAGAGCCCCGGACAAGCTGTTTCGGACAAGGAACAAGATTATTTCATTTTACGTGGGGGAACTTTTTGCGAAATGTTGTAATCAATGTATTCACCATAGTAGATAGTGGGAAGACGGCCTTAGCCGTCGCAGTGATAACCAGACGGGTTTGGAATTCGGGACCTTGTTTGGGGTCTCTCAATAGGAGGTAAGACTGTCAGAACTGCCGTCATCATGATGATGCGACTTTAATTTTTAGGTAACGAAGATAGCATGTTTATCTCTGAACCATTGCAGAGGGTGTCCAAAATAACACGCTAGTGAGATAAAGCCCGTAAATAAGCCTATAACAACCTAGAAAACTGCTCGGTCCGCCTCCAGTATCCTTGTAGGTATATACATCTAATATGCAGATCGGTAACAACAGCAAGACGCGAGAAGGAAGCTTCATGGAAATGTGGTAGTTGATATATCAGAACTACCTAAACCCCGGAGGCCCCCTCTATGATGCAATCTGATCGTTCCAATCATCGAGCGACCATAACCAGTTAAATGACGAAAACAGATGGTCCGTATTTCCGGGCTCCAAGAGCTCTGTCCACTGTTGTTCATCTTCAGGCAAACAATAATCTGCCATGTTCACGCCCGGCGGAAGATCATTCGTGCTAGGAACTTCAAATGCATGTGAACTATTTTCGGGAAGCTGCTGCTGGTGGTTCCTGAAGCTTAGATTGTTAAGCTGGGAGACATGGCTCTGGAAGAGCTGGCGCCTTCTCGACCCAGAGAGTCGTCGAGTAATAATTCATCATGGGTAACACTGATCGCATTCGATTTCTCATTGCGTTTGTTTAAACGTTCCAATGTTTGGGTTCCTCATTCAAGCCAAGTACATATTCGGTTGCCTCCGCTCCACTATATAGCTGACTAAGTAGTGACACTAAACCTAATGGGGAAGGAGAAAATCCTAGTTAACACCGCAGGAACCTGCTTAGTCAATACGCTAGCGCGAACGTTCAGTAGTAGCTCGAGATAAGGCTGCTGTACCTAGCAAGAGTGTAGATCCCAGGTCATTTCCCTTTGAAATTCGGTTACTGGGTTCACTTCATCTCAGACACTCGCTCTGTGCAGGCCTCAGCGCGTGTGTCAATGTCTGTTATATCCTGCACTCAGAGCCTAGCTGAACGTCACATCACTGCCTTTTCTCTGTCAACACGAAGAAGTCCTGGCTAAGCGCGTGTTCAGATCGATAGCCGAGGCCACGCCACTTATCGGGACAGCATGCAGCAACGACCGTCTGCAGTTGAATCGTTGCGCTTCCAAGTGCCATATGTCGCATTTGGATCAAGGCAACAGACTTCCAAAGCGCTGTTGCATTCCCACCCTGAAAGCACCTCTCTAGAACAACCCACCGCTTCTCACCAGCCCAGATTTTCTTCTTGGATAACTAACAATACTAACAATGGATACGGCGCCAGACATACTTCTGATCCAGTCCCGTTCTCTCTTTGGGATGATCATGTACATGATTTCCGCTTTCCTAAACCTGAAGAAAGGAAGTGGATTTTCGATGCATTCCGTGCGGAAAGCGTGACCTACAGCTGGCCAGATATCATCATTGAAACACGGTATCCTCCAAATCCAATCCCTTTGACGGTGGCATGTGTTGCGGCAACGTTCATCCCTGCCGGATCCAACTGGCCCTACTTAGCAACGAACACTGATTACAGCAACCCGAGGCTGTCTGACCCCCTCTCTCCACATATTCAGCTACCGAAGTGGGAGAGACCATCCGAAAAGCAACGGGAAGCGGTTCTACAGGCCTTGAGTAGGCTCGTGACAGTGCAGGCCATCTATTACATTGCTCCTATCATCATCGTCGAGATCGCGCTTGATGGAAGATCATACAGCACCCGATCACTCCCAGGAAGAGTCGGTGGTCTTCTCACTGTATACCATCACAGTCACACGCCTTTTTGGCCTCTGGCGTGCCAAAGCAGAGAACGCTGCATTACACCTGGAACAGTTCAGGATACGACTAACTATTTCCTAACTGACCTCCAAACTCTCTGCCCAGGAGTGCGAGTGGAGAGTGGCGTTACTTGCAGAGACGGGGGTTACCTCGATACCACCATGGCTTCAACTGCCGGCGTGAAACTTAGAAACACAGATTCAGGGGATATCAGACTTACTGTTTCCAATCACAGGTTTATCAACTCTGATGAGGTTTACCATCCGTCCTCTCGGAATGGGGGTGTTTGCATTGGTCATATTGACGAAAGGTTCGATGCTCTCGATGTCGCTTTGGTGAAGCCTTACCCGTCGACAACCTTCACAAATGGGGAATATTTCCAAGCCCAGCCTCCGATTCACCTCCTACGTTCCACTGAAGTCCAAAATCACAAATGGTGTTGTGCAGACGGCATGGCAAGCGGAGCGGTGTTTCTCAGAGTGGCTGGAGTTAAGGATCGAAGTCCACCACGACCTCCTGGTATCATGGTCCCGTTCACTGAGGTTATTACGGAGAATATTTACCGTCTTTATAGGCCCACTGCTGGTTCGATCCGGGAAGGAGTTTGTGGCGCGCCCATCGTGGTAGATGACGACGAAGATGGAAGTGTCGTTGGGTTCTTTCAGCTCGGGGCAGAAGGCTCTGCCTGGGCCTTGTCACCCTGCCTAGATGATTTGATCGACAAAGGATGGACGGTGGTTTGAAAATGCTTCTTATTGTCGTTGATATTCTTATTCTGTCCCAGATTGCTCTTCACGTCAATGTTACCAGTGCGCCCTCGTAGCTTTTCGAGTGGAATTCATTCGCTACACTTTTCAGATTCTACTGAGAATACCTGAAACAGACCACCCTTAAATCGCCGCCGACTTTATATATGGAATAATGCTCGAAATGAAGAATGTTGCTTTTTTGAAGAACATATAACGTATCCGTCCCTACGTACTACTACGTAGCGAGTGGACCCATACCTGGCGGTTTTATGGTAATTTGATACCATTGTCCCAGCGACAAATCTAGGGACCGTTACGCCCGCTCGTACAAGGAGGGTTGTGTGGGTCGCTCTCGGTTGTAGTGGGGAATGCGTGGATTGATCGAGCTGTGCCGGGGTGGCCGTTTCTGGCCTCTCCCGCACAAATGCATTTTGTTATTGGGAAGTATTTCTAATAGATGAGATATATTATTATCAAAAGCAAATACCGCACTTGGTCGTAAGAAATCCATTTAACAAGCGGTAAATATAAATTAGCAGTGAGCTGATGGCGAACTCTCTTCTACAGACTGCCGTAGTTCTATAGAGCTCCGAGCGAGAAGAGCCAGGTCGAGATAGTGATAGTGCAGTAGCGACGGTTGGGTTCCAATTACTCCAAGCTGCGGAGAAATTTTGCCATCGCAGCTAGCGTACATAGTGGCTATTCGCGTCTGAAACACTTAGCCCCCACACAAGGGCGCGATGCAGACAACGATCCTGCCAGATGCGGGGTCTCGCAATTTCAGCCTCCCGAATCGATCGCAATAAGAAGGTTTTAACTTTATCGTCCCCGCTGGCTCTAGGCCTTCCATATCCGTGAAGAAGAATTGAGAATTAAGCCGCGTCAAGAGCCGCGTCAGGAGCATCGGATTCAATGGTCCAAGTTTGTCAACCCAAGTCATTTCCTTGTGACTAGCGACTCCGCGAACTTATGACCAGTCAATTCAGGGTTTGAAATGGACCAACCCACGCCGCATTCAAGACTTAGGGAGGCGGGAACTTCAGACGAGCAAAACAAGTCATCAGTCGATCAACTAGTACACGAAGATGAAAAGAGCGGACTGATTTTGGACACGGCAAGCAGTACAAGATATGGTTGCTTTGTGGCCATAGCCGTGGGCGTGATTCTCGCCCTTTTCTGCTTGGTATCCGGCACGTACATGCTCGTTACTGAGAAGAAAAAACTAGGAGTTTCTGTTTCCATGTCTTCAGCTGGACAAGAAGCCTTGACCCTCGCCATCAATATTGTTCTGGCACTCTGCACGGATGGCATGATGTTCGTTCATTCTGTCTCGTTGCGTTGGGCACTGTATCGCGAGCAACGTTTGGAATTCAACACAAACCTCCGTCTCTTTACCAGCTCCAAAAATCACGGCCCTAACAGATGGTACGTCAATTTGATCGCCCTGGTCTGCCTGATTCTATCATACGCGGCCTCATCTGTTCTGTTCTTATCGGATACATCGCTCGATAAAACGCTCGTAGATTATCCCACGACATCGCATGCTCCAATCATGATTAATGCTACTGCTCTGGTAGCTTTGGGCCTCGGCCTTATCGGCCAGGCACGTATCGCTGTCTGGTGTCTAGTGTCTAATAACAAATTGATACCGACATGGAGCTCCAATCCGCTTAACACCACTCTGGCCGCCTTACAGCAAGGTGATCTGACTCACCAGCCTGGCAGATGCATGCTATCAGTCCACCAGAAGCACGCGCCAAATCAGCCGATAGATCCAATGAAGCGACAAGGAAACATATTTCGTGCACAGCGTGTAGTGCGATATATCCTTGCTCTAATGTGGATACTTGCTGTTCTAGCTATCGCATGGCCTACCACCATAGCCTCTCTTTTGAAATCCTGGGCCAACGAGCGTAGCGCCGATGAAAGAAAGCGATGGACCATCACTTCCATGGACAATGGAAAGGTGCCGGATGAAACATGCTGGAAATTTAGTTTTGATTGGTCTCCGAGCAACTATGGCTGCTCAGAGAACCAAGTAGTGCTGCACTTGTCCCCAGCTTCAAATGATGACCTGAAGTATACCTCGGACTTTTCGTATGGCACCCAGGCTGTACTTTGTGTTCTTTTGGTCAGTCTCATTCAGGCTAGCCAGACTATTATATTGCACTGTTTAGAGTTGCTCGTCAACCTATCGAGAGACGAAGGTATTTGGTGGCAGGCTTACAGGGAAAGAAAAGAGGCTCCAGGGGCCCAGAGAGCCACAGACCCGTTTCGCGCAGCTTTATCGAGCTGGGAAAACATTGTTCAGTTTATATCCAAGGCGGTGATGCATTGGATCATTGGCCAAAGTCTGATTCCTTCCATTTTCGAGGCAGACTTCTCCTACACCGGTGCCGTTGACACCTCCGAGCCCCATCGCGCTATTCAATTTTACATGATATACTCGCGATTATTTGTCTACGCTATTCTAGCTGTATTCCTGGCCGCCTTTGGGACATACCTAGCTCTCAAAAGACCGCGAGGCTGTCAACCTGCCGCACTGGGGCATCTTCAGCCCCTTGTAAATCTCATCGATGATTGGAATACAGACGAAAATGGCAGGATGTGGTGGGGAGATAAGTCCGAGTCGGAAGACAGTGAAGTGCGGCACGCTGGAACGTGCTGTGAGAAGGCAGAGCTTGGCCTGATAGTACGCACTGCTAAATATGCAGGTAGTTAGCTGGAAGCAGTCAGCTTCAAGTTCAAGTTGGCTTCGATGATCCAAGTATATACAACAGACTGGGACATATTTTGTTTTCAAACCCTCAAAACAAGCACGAATGAGTTTTGTACAAATATAACTAGGTGCAAACTCCAAATATAGGAAAGAAACAAGGTAAGTGTATTCATCGTCATAAGACCCAAGCCACTGAAAACTTCGCGGGACTGTCAGCAGAGGAGATCTTATTGTACAGCAGGCTGGTTGGGAAATTAGCGTAGCCTCCTGTTCATCTGGAGTTCGGAGGCCTCACCCAAGTTTATAATATGCTATCACTTGTCATCGTTATTTTATCAAAGTAATCTCTTTGTCTTTTTGTTGCTGATATTCTGAGACCGACTCCTGGAAGGTTTCAGTGGCCACTCCTGTGTATACAATAGCTAGAAGGACGAAATAATTAACGGATCATAGAATCGGCTCCCACGAAAGGTTAAAAGAACATCTAGTCCGTTACAACGATAGAATTGGCACTGAATTACGACAGTCAGTTTATTCGAGCCATGAGGAGAGGAGACAAGAGGGAAGCTCCAGACGACCTCGCTCGGAGCGCATCTGCATCGCTCGGAGTATATCCACTTTGCTCACATTTGCGGAGAACCCTGCCTTCTCCACAAATCCGGTCTCTCTAACCGTAGGCCACAAACCTTGGATACAGCTCGCTCGGAAGTATCCTGTGCCGCTCCGAGCGAGAAGAGCCGGAACGACATACATAGTGATAATGCAGCGGCACCGGTTGGTTTCCAATTACCCCAGGTTGTGGAGAAATTATGCCATCGCAGCTAGCGTATATGGTGGATCCCTCCTGATCCTCTGGACTTCGGAGCCCTCACCCATGTTTATAATATAAGCCGTCACTGTTCATTGTTCTTTTATCAAAATAAGTTGCAGTCTTTTTGTTAATGGTATTCTGAAACCGACACCTGAGAAGCTTCACTGGCCTTCGACAAGGTTATTACGTCGCAGAAACATGAGGACTATACCTTCTTCCCGGTCCATGGCCGCACCCATGCTGCTGTTCTCTTGTTTCTGTCTACTTACGGGTGACATGTTATTTGGGTTTGACACGGGGAGTTTTGGTGGGATTCTTGGTAATCCGGTATAGTTCAGACAATGATTGACACTCTCGTTATGCAACTTAGGTATCTGACAGATTGTAGGGCTTCGTCAACCAATTTGGCACCTATCACCCAGGAACGCAGACATATGAAATCAGTTCTCTCAACACATCCCTTCTGTCTTCCATGGCATTTATTGGAAAATTCATCGGTTGCTTGACCGCGGGCCCCGCAATCGAGAAGTACGGACATCGCGTCGTGTTCTATGCTCTCTCAGTTATCTCGATCATTGGCGTCATCGGTAAGTTCTCTAGCCTCGCGATGGCATTTAGAATTCTGATTTGATGCTACAATAGTTGAGATTACCGCCGCTGATACTGAGCCTGGGACTGGACGCATTGCACAATTTATCGTCGGTCGAATAATTGTATACATATCTATTGGTTTGGTGGAAGTTGACGTGACGTGAGTTTCTGTTGCTAAGATAAAGTCGATATGCTATCACTTGGCTCATACAAGACTCCTTCTGCAGAACTTATCAGTCGGAAATTGTTCCAGCCGCATTCCGCGGTCTTGTTGTGGTCTCCTTGCAGCTCTTTCTTGTAGCGGGAGGTCTCGTTGCCAGTGGTGCCAACAAGGCCTATGAGACTGAATCAGAGGGATTTGGCTGGAAGACAATAACAGGAATCCAGCTTATCTTCCCTGTCTGTATGTACAACTATTGTCCATCACTATACCCTGATTATCACTCACACCTCCATGCCCTGCAGTGATCATCATTTGCACCATCTTTATACCGAACTCTCCTCGTTGGTTACGTTCTAAGGACCGAGATGATGATGCTATTGCATCTTTACGTCGACTACGCCCCAAGGAAGATTCCTCAAATGGCAAATGTGAAGCAGAAATCAGTGAGATACGAGAGAGTCTACACGATGTGGTACACAAGGCCGCGTGGATAGACTTGGTCCGAGGGAATAATCTCCGCCGCACCTCTATCGTGATTATCTCCTACTTCTTTCAACAGGTAGGCCAAAGCAATTCCGATTCTCCTACCAAAGGTCTAATCAACTAGGCCACTGGTCAAGCATTTGTATCAACCTACCAGACCAAATTTTACCAGCAAAACGGATATGCAGAACACGCCTACACCTATCCACTTATCAACAGTGTTCTTGGCATCGTCGCTGTGCTCGTGGCAATGTTCTTCATTGACAAATTGGGGTTAGTATTTCTGTGCACTGCCTAGAATCACTCTAACCTATCGTCTACAGCCGTCGGCATACACTCTTCATAAGCTACGGCTTCCAGGCCCTCTGGATGTATGTACTTGCAGGCCTAGGAGGGCTAGCGAACCCTACCGCTGCCTCTCGAAACACAATAGTAGCAGCCTTTATGCTATTTCAGCTATTCTATAATGTAGGCCTCCTACTGCTTTACACGCGAGACCATCCTTACTCATTACTTGCCTAGGCTGGTGGTGGCTCAGTCCCATACCTATTAGGAGCAGAAATTCCAAATTCCGCGGTTCGTGAAAAGACACAGTCAGTTGGAACCGCATGGAATGTTATTTGGGGGTTCGTGACAAACTTCATCATCCCGTATATGATGGAGCACATCCACTTTGGTATCGGGTGGGTATTTGGCAGCATCTCCCTTGTGGCATTGCTGTATACGTTCTTCTGTCTTCCACTCATTCGCCGCTATCACTACTACTCTCTGACGCATTATTTTCTCTCCGAACAGAACCATACTCTCGAAGAGCTGGATACTATCTTTGCCCATGCGTATAATCCTTTCCGCAGGGCCGACACTTATTCTCACGGTGATGAAGGAGATTCCGTATTCCCCAAAGGCCCCTAGGCGCCCATTTAGTACGTTGGGCTTAAAGTAGTATCAGAACGTATCGAATCCTCATGTATCTTAACAGTTAGCTGACTGAGTTTCTATCAAGTTCCAAGATTACTTGACCTATAATAACCCTTAGAGTTTCTACAGTAGTGAAGTTGTTACAAGCCACTGTAGGAGGTATTCAAACAATGTCCACCTCAGGATGAAGGAAGAATAAAAAGAGTATGATGCTAAAGTAAACACGCTTGTGAGATAAAACCCATTTATATATAACCCTATCGTTCCGCCAACAACCCAAACAACAGTTCAGTTCGCTTCCAGTACTCTTGAGCCATCTTCCGCATCGCCTTGAGCATATCCGGGTTAGGTTCGGCGCTCTTCCGTACACGACTGGTGACATCAGCCAGCTGAGTCGGGTCACCTAGCATGTGAGCCAAGTAGAAGGCATCGAAGAGAAGTTGGATCTTCCAGTCACGGATGGTATCTGACTGGGAAGAGTCATCAGAATCATCTGGCTTATTTTCTTGCTCATTGGAGTTGTCGTTTTCATCTGCCTCCTCTGCCTCCTTGGAATTCTCATCGCTAGTCTCCGGTTTTTCGCTAGCTTTGCTTGAAGGATTCTTCCATGTTTCTAGCTCTTGTAGGGTGGCAGTTATCATGGCGTCCAGCTGCTTCTGCAGAGCTTCCTTCAGGACTTTGACAGTCGACGGATCCCACAAATCAGATCCGTTTTCATCCATGATCGCTGTCAAACGACGCAAGTATTTAAATGCCCCCGGGGAAGGTTGCACAGGAGCTGCAGGTTCCCCTTCCCAGAGACTGCGACCTGGAACAATCTTGAGTTTTTTGGTCTCCGGGTGTGTTTTGGATGATGGGACAAAAGACAGGGACGCGGTTTGAGCCACAATCTCCGCAGATAGCAGTTTTTGCAGCTCTGGGACAACACCGCTGGAAAAGAGGAAGTCGTCGGCAACGAAGCCGGTGGGAATATTACGACGTACGAGTCGGATGAGCCGTAGCATGAATGTGGCCTTCTCGCTCTGATGCGAGGACCCAAATGCATTAAAGGCCTCGCTAAATGAAGTTTGAAGTGCGTTGAATGCTTCGCGCACGGCAGCTTGCAAGGCATCAGATAACAGACGGGGATCATCCTCATTGAGTTGAGGGGTAATATTGATATCATCATCATCGACCTCACTGCCGACCAGAACATCGGTCCATCTAAGCCGTCGAAGGGAGTCAATGGATTCATTGACATCCCGAATCGAGCCGAGCCAGGATTGGTATTTTTCAAGAGCCGCGGAAACATCGCCATCGCGACCAAGAAGTCTGTCGGCAACGGAGTTCTTGAACGCCGTAGCGCCGTCAGTGTAATCTGCAGTAATAATATCCGAATCCCAAAGAGACCCATTCGAGGAATGGTGTTCCGATTCTCCCCAGGATGAGATTACGGAAGAGATATGATCGACAAGCCCATCGATTGTTTGCACTTTGGTAACCAGCACACGTTTGAGATTGTCGTTGAACACGTCGCGAAGCCGCTCAAGCACATTTATCGAGCGGTGCATAATGGTCGAACCCCATGACTCAAGCCAGAGTTCATATGTGTCGGCACGCAAAGACAAAAGTTCTGAGAAGTCATTGCTCTGAGAAAGACTCTTTTGACAACCTTCGGAGAATCTTTCGAACGCCGTCGCAGACCACTCCTTGATGGAGTCTATACCTTCGCTACGACTTAGATCGCTCAATTTGATCCATGGTGTAAAATTGATGACTCCCGGGGCTGCAAAGCGGCCAAGTAGTTCGATCTCCAGACCATCTAGGCTGCGAATCTCCGGGTCGGAGAGGACCGGCCTAGATTTGAGCTTGGATAGTACATCTGTGAACTGGCGTGATCGGAGAACCTTGGAAGTGTGAAGCGTATGGATGAGAAGACGGAGTGTCTTGGGTATGTTCTCACGCGATGCCTCCAATTGATTGGTAATGACGCCGAGACGTACTTGATGGAATTTGTGAATGGCATCGTCCGACGAAGGGCTTGAGACGAGGCAAAATGCCGCGAGGGATTCGATAATATTTTCCTCGGTGGCATTGACAGAAGCTAGGCGTTTATCAATCCGGTTGAGAAGGGTTTGGCGCAAAGATGCTAGCTGTTTGCGGAGGTCGTCAAGGAATGGCGGAGTGGATTCATGCTGAGAAAGGGTCTTGTGTAGAAGACGCGACACCACTAGGATCTTGGCCACTAATAAAAGTGACGCACGTCGTCGGAGCAATCGCGCAATGCATGTTGTACACCGGTGGAGGAGGGCCAGCTGAGCTCCGAATGCGTGCTTATCAGCGTCTAAAGCAATGATGTCAGTGATTGGAAAGCCAGCAGAGATCTTCAAGCTCTCTTAATTGCATACCCTTCTCCGTCGCGTCTCGCTTCATCTGCCGAGCATGTTGATGTTTCTTTTCCACCAGCCGCGGATTGCATCGTCGTCCAACATCCGTCAGTATTGAATCCACCTCCTGGATCTCTTTATTCATCACCACAATGGTTTCGGCGGTCCCAACCAGCTCTCGGTAGCGAGTACTAGCAAACAGCAATGTCAGCAGGTATACCCTGTATCATGCAGCGAGAACAACTTACCCCACGAGAGCTCGGAGCTTCTCCTTATTGCTTGCAATGTCGCGGCGCAACTCCTGCTCCACCCGACGGACTGTCGGGATCGGGTATTGAAATGCATCCTGCCATGACTTCAGGCTCTGGGGATCTGGAGCCTCCGGGGCCATTCTGGCGACGATGTCCAAGGGCAGTCGAGTTGATGTTGTCCGAATGAGACCAACTCGTGGCAGCCAGATCCGCTTATGTCAGCTATCTCTTATCGGCAGGTGACTCAAAAAAAGATCCCCGCGCTTTTCCCCTCGTCAACTATTTTATATCCACATCATTTGAGACTCAAAATGCCCTTGATGGAGTCTGAAGGTGTACCGGCTGAGTCCAGCTCAAATGGTCTCCCTGATCGCCTGCCATTCCCACCCATCACATACTCCCATATCCTACATTGCTCATACCATGATTGGCATCCGCGGTAGGCCGACAATTGACCCATATGGTTATTAGATATTTGTGTTACCCTGTTTCTCTAACAATCTCCCAGGTACCGGACCCTCACGCCCAAATCAAAGACAATTGCCCTGCCGGAAAAATTCGTTTCATACCTCCGCGCCGACGGCATTCTCCTCCCACCCGAAAACTGCCCTCGAACCGAAGACGATGACTACGATACCTTCTCAGACGACGGCGAAGAAGAGGTGGACCCGTCATTAGAATGGCCAGAGGTCCATAGCCAAGTGAAAAACATCCTCTCAGACTTCGGCAAAGTCACCCCAAAACTCAACTGGAGCGCTCCCAAAGACGCTACCTTCATGTCCGCCACCAACGACACAAAATGCCAAACTCCCAACGACATCTACCTCCTCCTCAAAAGCAGCGACTTCATTACACATGATCTCGATCACCCCTTTGATGACTGTGTTCCAGACCAGGAAGGCAGTGCTCACGATGCCAATGCCCCTACCACCTCCCCAGATGGTCCCTTGCCAGAGGTGCCTTACCACCTAGTGCTGCGCAAATACGTCAACTTCAACCCCTCTCTTGAATTCCGCTGCTTCGTCCGCAACCGCAAACTACTCTGCATGTGCCAGCGGGACCAGAATCACTTCGACTTCCTCTTCCCGATGCGCGACATGCTCCGCTCCCGCATCCAGTCATTTTTCGACGAAAAGCTACGGGACTCCTTCCCAGACCCGAACTTCGTTTTCGACGTGTATATCCCGGCGCCGCACCAGCGTATCTGGTTAATCGACATTAACCCCTGGGCGCAGCGGACAGACCCGCTTCTATTCAGCTGGCTGGAGATTTTAACAATGAAGGACCCTGTTGGCTTTGAGGAGGAGCCGGATGATATGGCTGAGGGTGTTGTGCGTATCTCACTTCATGACGGTAGTGTCACGGAATTGAATGCGCAGGGTGAGCCTGTGGATGATGAAGCCTCATCTTCGGAAGAGGAGGACCTGGATGATGTTACTCCTAAGGGGTTGGGCGAGGAGGATGATGAATTTGCTCCTTTCTTGCCGGAGTTCCGTCTTATCAAGAAAAATGATCCGGAGGCTTACTCTTTCGCGTCACCGCAGTACTCGGCTCATAAGGTGCCGAGGGATGTTGTCGATGCTTCGCTCGCTGGACCGGGTGGTATGAGTGAGTTTATGGGGAAGTGGCAGGATATATTGCAGCAGGGGATGCGTGAGCAGCAGGCAGAGAGCAGTGATTCGGAGTAAATATACATTATTCTACGTGGCGTTGAACCTGCGGTTTACTAGGTATATCTGGTCGATATATGGTTACACGAAAATTCATGAATGCATTTACGGACTTCAGAAAATATATTCCACCATGCCAGGATCATCACTATATTCTAAATACCTTATTCACGACGGTAGTCAAACAGTATTCTACCAAAACCGTATGAAGTAAAATACGGTGTCTTTACCGTACTTTTTACACGGTAACTACCGTATTTGACTAAATACTATTTTTATCTTAAATACTCTTTTTGCTGCTGTATTTTTTGGTGTTTATCTTGCAACATATTACAGTATATAAAAAATGCTAATCACTAATTATGTACTATTTTGATGCTGTTAAAAACGCGTATTGGCTGTTGTTGAAGATATAAACAGAGGGCCTTACTATCTTGAAGGTTAATTGCTGATTTGATGCTGTTGAAAACGCGTGTTGAAGGTGTTGTGTTGAGGCTGTTGATATAGATATATACATATTAGAGATGCGTGTACTAGAAACAGGCGCTGACTAAATTAATGGCCTACTAGTAGTAGTAGTATTTAGTAGATAGATATCACTAAATACTATCAGAATATCAAAATAAAATTAAGTTATAATATACTAGTTAAATACTATAGGCATACCATCGTACTGGTAGTAGCCAGCGGACAGATATAAGTTATAACTGAATACTATTAGATACCCTAAATACTATCAAAAGACGAGCAAGATACGATTTAATTGTGATATACTAGTTAAATACGGTAGGCATACGGTAGTGAATACCGTATTTAGAACTTATAGATTCCTGGCATGGGAGTTTTCTGCATTCTGCCTTCAAATTAAAGTTGGGAGAGCTTCAAGTTGAATCTTTACCGACTCGGACTCTCCGAGTGAAAGCGATTGTAAACAATTTGAAATTAGCCTGTTATAGCCTGAGAGCAGCGTGGAGAATAATAGTCCAAATATTCAAAGTCCCTCCAATTTCGACTAGAACCTGAATAATTCAATTCCACTTTCCACTCAGGGGCACAGAACCCAATACAGACACGTCCAGGATCGCCTTCTACAGTGCCTAGTAACAAGTTTGACATCACTCTACAACATTGGAATCTCCAAAGATTATTCTAGATCAGGCAACCCAGTAGGGAAACAGTCAGCTACCCTGTGATATACATAGTGATTTGACCGTTTTGATACTAGTCCAAATTTAATGTATCTTAGTTCTGGGGATACGCAGCAGTTGTCGTGAATAAAGAGCGGTGTCAAACTTCTTTCCAGCCACTGTATGTCAGTAACATTCTTTCAAACCCTAAACACATGATCTGATATTCTATATACATATGCTTTGGATCTTGTTTTGGTTTCGAACGGGACTCGGAAAATTTAAACGGATCACATCGCTGTGGGTTATTCACATTTGATTGGTTAGCCGATCATATCCTGTATAGTACTAGTTAGTGGGAAAGGCGGGAAACATCGCGAACTGTGGAGCCGCTGTTGGATACTATTATTTGATGGCGACTATGACCTGCGGCTGAGAGCTGGGCATCCCGTGCTCCTTCTCCACCAAAACATGGTCGCTCTGTCCACCGATCGTCAGGAATCACCTGATCCCAAGAACACCCTTTCCTTTTGCTTGTGCTGGTCGAGCTTCTTTCTTTTTCGAACCTGGTAAATCAGCCTTTGCCATGCGTCTAATCCGAACAGCACACCCCATTGGACTGGGTGAGTTTTGGGATAACGAAGTCGCCAATCTCAAATATGCTATTCTATCTCATCGTTGGGAGGGGGAAGAAATCAGCTTTCAAGAGATGATGGAGCCAACGCAACAGACACGACAGAAGAAGGGGTACCAAAAGATCGCGCGTTTCTGTGAACGAGCCCGTGCTGACGGGTTTGAATACGTGTGGGTAGACACGTGCTGTATAAACAAAGAGAGCAGCGCCGAGTTAACCGAGTCTATCAACTCAATGTTCCGGTGGTATCAGCAGTCTACGAGGTGTTACGCCTATATGAGCGACGTGTCTAATCAGGACCGGGACCAGTTGGTTAGCAGTGTGTGGTTTACTAGAGGCTGGACGCTGCAGGAGCTTGTGGCCCCGCGAGAAATGGTCTTCCTGGATAATACTTGGTCGTTGATCGGATCACGAGAGGATATTTGTCATGAGATCGAGAAAGTCACTAAGATTGAGACTAGCTTGCTGCTTGGAGAGTCACGACTTGATCAGTTTAGTGTTGCTAAACGTATGTCGTGGGCTTCGACGCGTGAAACCACCAGACCAGAAGATCGGGCGTACTGTCTTATGGGAATTTTCGACGTGAACATGCCTCTACTCTACGGAGAGGGCGATAATGCGTTTATTCGACTACAAGAAGAGATTATGAAAAACTCGAACGATGAGACTCTGTTTGCGTGGGAGAGCAATGGTGTGTCAAAGGAAAATCCCTGTGGATTTTTGGCTCGTTCGCCCAAAGACTTTGCGAACTCGGGTGATATCTTTCCAATTTCAATCTCTAAAGATGCGACCCCTTTCACCGTAACAAACCGTGGTGTCAGAATCCAGTCGCCACTGTTACCTCCCCGTGACAAAATCTCTACGTTGATTCTTCAGTGCTCTACTGGAAATGGGGTAATAGGGATTGGAGTTATGTCTAAGCCTGGAACGGCTAATGGTGATGAGGATTTTGTCAGAAGAAAGGGAAGCCTCAAGCGAGATATTCCGTTTGATTTGCTCTGTGGGGCTGTTCTAGATACAGTCTATATCCCGACAAGTTTCTCAGGAGCCCCAAAAAGTGATGATTCCAGCGACAAGACAAATAGTGAGAGCAATTTCGAGGCTCCTGCGGGCGCCTTACGTTACAGAATTCAGCCACGAGGACACCATAAGAAACTGATCATATCCTTTGATGATACCCAAGCCCGTTTTGCTGGAGACGAGTCAGATTCTAATGTGGCCAAGATCCATCGCATGTTTGAACGAGATGAGGATGATCAAGTGTGCTTTTATCGCGCGTGGACTCTTAAAACGACACTTGAGGAAATTGTCATGGATGGATACAGGTTTTTGATGGAACATTATCAGCGAGGCGATACTATCAGCTTTTTTGGATATTCCAAAGGGGGCTACGCAGCGCATTTTTTATCCAACTTGATGGACTTCATGGGGATTCTTGTCCCCGGCCACGATTATATGCTTTCTGAGGTGTGGCGTATATTTTACGACTGGGTCCGCCCAGCAGGAACAATAGACGACGAAAGGGGAGCTAAAAGAAAAAGAAGACACTTCGAGTTTATGAAAGCTTTCAGGGAGTCTTTTGTTCGTCCTGCGAATGAGACTGTATTTTTCGGTATCTTTGATGCCATCGACCTATCTTTGAGAAAGAATAGGCGGCCAGTGAACACGGCCCAAATTATGCGACACGCACTCTCGATAGATGAGAAACAGGTTTTGCTGAAGCCACTGCAATTTTATGAAGGCCATGGTGATGAGTGCGATACACAACAGGTTTGGTTTCCAGGTTGTCATCAGGTAACAGGCCCTCACGTCTGATTGGTGTACAGTTTTCTAACTCTAATAGGATGTCGGAGGTGGAATAGAGCTTGGATCCGGGGAGTTCAGGTCAATAAACCATTTGTCCCTTGTCTGGATGACCAATGAGGCAAGAAAGGCGGGGTTGAGGTTTGATCTTCGCGCACAAGCGCAATTCCAATGCAACAACATCATACATGAGATAGATGACCTCAAAGATGATAGCAGTCAGGTTGCAGCTTATGATTCTAATATCGCTACCTCTCCTCCTCAGCTACAATTTTCTGAGTCGTTACGGATGGCCAGCGAAGACGGATTGCTGCATGATGAATTGACATTTGGCATGGGCTGGTCTCGTTCACACGTCTGCAAAACTAAGGCCAAAGACTTTTTCTACTCGAACATTCCTGGCGGTCCCGCCAAGTTCCGTGGCAAAGGTAAACATCGAGATATCCGTTCAGGTTCCCTGATACACTATTCTGCTCTACGCCGCATGAAATCCGACCCAACATACAAACCCCCGAATCTGCGCATCAGTGACACTTCTAATGTCATGAACAAAGATGATCCGATTGCACAATACATCATTCAAGACGAGTAGCGATATGCGGATGTGAAATAATCGGCTCTCCGATTCCAGATGTCAACCGACTGATTATATCTCATTTCATACCTTGTACCTAACACCTTTTGCTGTGCCTACTTCCTTTACTTGCGTGTATATAAAGTGATGTGAACCCTGTTGAACCAGCCGTGTCAAGCGTACTTTTAAAGGAAACAGCTATTAAGTCTATTCGGCGCCGCTGAGAGCTTATTCAGCGTTGGCCAGATCAAAACGCATGTTTGATTTTATCGCCGCGGCCCATTCGTTCATGTCACATAGAAATCAATGAGCAGTCTAAATTCGGATCCTTCTCGGAATGAAGAAGTCAGAGTCTGGGTGCTCAAGTGTGAGTTAAAGATCTAGGTAATTCTCCAAAGCCACCTTGCAAAGCTTACGGAAATCAGCCTTACATACCTAGCCTCCGATGATTGGAGAATCCTAAACCCACAGTTCCTCGGCCTTCCATGATCTGCATATGATCTGCAAGCCTCGTAGTATATACTAGTATCATAATAGCATATATACTAATGCAGATGATATTAAGCGATGAATGTTTTAGGACTGTAAGTCGAACGACTCGGACTACAGGGATTACTAGTATGGACGGAGCTGGCAATTAAATCTATAACGCATTTTCCGCATACCACCGAGTTGGTTGATGCAAGAGTGCTGAGTTTAGAGACTCTGGATTACGGCAGTCGATAGGGGACAGTTCGCCACGCTAATAATGTGGCCAGTAGAAAAGTTAAACCTGCTAATAAATTCCTCCTTGCTATAAGAATTATTTTACTTCTCGCTTATGTAGCATCGGGCACCTAATATAATACCTTTGCTACCTTCTTCGATACCTTCTCCACTACTTTCTTCGCTACTATGACTATAGTTTACTACTAAAACAAGAGTTTTAATCGACTGCCGTACTCTGGATTGCTGCAGGCAGACTCCCGTTGGTATCCATGGATCCCTCCCAGCCATCGCCTTACTACTAGTCCTCTCTGAACCCTGCTCTCGTTCTTATACGTGTAATACCTACTACAGTGGCTGGAAACAAGTTTGGCGCCGCTCTTTATTCACGACAACTGCTGCTTATCCCCAGAACTAAGATACATTAAATTTGGACTAGTATCAAAACTGGTCAAATCCTTATGTATATTACTGGGTAGCAAACTGTTTCCCTACTGGGTTGCTTGATCTGGAACAGTCTTTGGAGATTTTAGAGTGGTGTCAAACTTGTTACTAGGCACTTTAGGTAGCCGCACTAGCCGCAGCTGCCCTGACAAGTGTTTATCGCCCATCTTGACTGCAGGAGACCCGTGCAAACTGCCACTCTACTTACTACTCACAACAACAGAACTATCCCAAGCGAACATGACCAAATCTGCCACTGGTAAGACTCCATCAAACGAAGGTTGGACCTCTGCTAACAATTCCTAGAGCCCACGAAGGGATCCGTCAAGAACGTTCCCACAGGCACCATATGCAAAATTTACAACCTCTACCAGACAAATCCCGATAGATGTGGTCGCTTTTCTTGGACCAAAGAGCTCCCCGATTACGCTGGATCTGCCGCCGAGGATACAGAGTCACGCCAGTACGCGTTGATCATCCGCAATGCCAAATGCTATGATGGAACAAAGAGCCTCGAGCTCCACTCCATCGTCATCCAGAGCGAGCCGCTCAAAAATTTCCTGGAAATGGTCTTGGATGGGTATGCAGGAATCACGATCACACTTGATCGACTGACGTTCAGCCAACCGTTCAAGCCCTTTGTCCTTCAATGGCAACAATTCAGTCAAGCGAGGCTTGGTGAGACGCTGGATGCAACTACAAAGGAGCATGTCGACCTGCTGCATACGGTTCTGGAGGGGGAGCTTAGCAGTGTCATTGCTCATAAAGATGATCTGGTGCGAAATGGGGGCAGGTGCATGACTTGCTGTACGCTATCTTCGAGCCCGGGGAGGTCTTGTTTGGGGTGGTGGATGGTCGTCAGCGCGCGTTTGTGTTTAAGTCTAGCTGGATCGACGGTCAAAGTGGCGCCTTCCAGACTGAGTCCGCATATGTGGACTACGACGGTGAAGATGTTGTATTTACAAGAAAGATCTTTTCCATCCCTCCTTACGAAGAAACCGCCTCTATCATGGGATTACCGGTCTACCCACTCAAATACCATAGCGATCCGGCTACAGTGCGGAAGGAGCTGATCGCTCGGGGAAAACTCTGGGAGCAAGATAAGAGATATCACTACAAGGAATATGACGGCGTCGCCACCACCGCCGATAAAGGAGAGAAGAAACGCTTCCAGGGCCGGATTGTCATCGACATGGAGGCATATAACACCTTCAACCCAGGTTCAGCTCTGGAGTTCTCGTTCAAGTCGCTCTCAAATCACATGGATATGATGAACGATGAATATTCTGAAGACGAAATTGATCTGCCTCCATACCGCAGTTACACTTCAAAGTCCACCCAGCTGAACGAGGCCTTGTCCTTGTCGTCGAAAATAACAACGCTTTCCGAGGGCCAGTTACTGGTATCCACCCCGGTTATTCGTGGATACTCCCTCAAGAACAAGATGTGGCTAGAGTTCTACCTTGACGGTGTAAAAGATATTGCGTGGAACTCGGGCGCCTTCGACTCCCTTGTATTACCGCCTGCACAGCAAGACCTCAAGAAATTGGTTCTATCATTTACGAATGCACGATCAAAGAAGCTCGATCTGTTTGATGATGTCGTGCAGGGCAAAGGTCGCGGGATTATTACAATACTCAGCGGTCCCCCCGGCGTTGGCAAGACCTTCACAGTGGAGAGTGTGGCCGAGGCGCTCAAGGTCCAACTTTACGTTCTGAGCGCGGGATATCTGGGAATAAGTACCGTCACAGTTGAAGAGAAGCTGAAGGATGTTCTCGCGATTGTCCCCAAATGGGGGGCGGTGCTGCTACTTGCGGTGCTGCTACTTGCGGTGCTGCTACTTGACCAGGCGGATGTCTTTATGCAAGCCCGCAATATGACCGATTTAGCTAGGAACGAGCTGGTTTCGATTTTCTTAAGACTGCTGGAGTACTATGAGGTATGTTTCTCTCATAATAGATGATCAGGGTATACTGATTGACTTGATCTTTAGGGAATTTTTTCCTGACGAGTAACCGTGCTGACACCATCGATCCGGCTTTCGAGTCTCGGATTCATGTCTCGACTCGGTATCCAGAGCTGGATGGGACTTCGAGGCGTCGTATCTGGGAGCAATTTCTGCGGGATACCTTGGATACTTTTTCGGCGGGGGATATAGATAAGGTCGGGGATATTGTGTTGAATGGGAGACAGATTAAGAATGTGGTTCGAACGGCGTATCTTTTGACGGGAGATGAGGGGAAGCTTGACTATGACTTGATTCAGACTGTGCTTAGGCTTAGGGGGGTGGGGTTGTGATATGAGTGTCTCATACATTTATGGCCCGGGGGATTTGAGACTACTCCCTGGTGAACTAACATTGCTCTTGCTACCCTGATGAAACCTTAGTCATGAGAGAATGATATTGCTTTGCTGATCAGCCCGATAAATATATCGTGTGAAAGTCATAAGCACCTAGAAACCAGTAGGACACGTCCTTCTGTAACTCTGTATTGAGATAATAAATCGGATCAAGAAAGTCGCTAATGAAAAACGCCTAACGTTTAATAACGATTGACGTTGAACTAGATGTCTAGAGTAACTTACTCCATTCATTAATGATCTTCGCATGGAACCAAAAGACATAATTGGATATCCATCGCATCATTTGACCACTAAGTGCCTCATACTCCATACCCCTACTCCATAACCCCGTAGTGGGTACTCCATACCTTGCTATTGCCGTCGATCCGTTTTCCGATAGTCGGGGGAATCAGTACAGCATGATATAAGACCGTTCGTCCTCACCCCTTTCCAACAACAAAAAAAGTTCACTTCTTTCACACTTGTACATATCTTCCAGACTCTCCAACACCATGCGTCTCACATTCATCCTTCTCGCCCTCACCGGCCTATCTATGGCCGCTCAACCGGTACGAAAAAAAAAACCTCGCATTCCAACTCATCACATCTAACAATCTCTAGCTTGGCCCCGGAGCAACCTGCAAGAAGGACGGAAGTCTAGGAAACTGTAAATCCAATGTGTGCGTGGTAAGTAAATCAATCAGCCAACCCTGAGTATGCTGGACTCCAGCTGATGAGACTAGCAACTACGCAACGCACCCACTGGAAAATGCAAATGATTTCTTTCCATCTAGAAATGGGGAGCCGGTTCGGATAAGGGGCGTGAATTTTGAATCTAAACTTTGAAATCGATATACATAATGCAAAACCATGGAAATGAAGCCCTAATTTTGAGTTCGTCCTATGATGTGCATTTTCATTTGCGGGTGTTGGAGTCTATTGGCTTCGATGTGGGGTACGTTGACTCCACTGAGCTTCAATAGTTTTGGGATCCGAGAGAAAACGTCGAACGACCACGAGGCTTGCAGATCATATGCAGATCGTGGAAGGCCGAGGAGCTGTGGAGTTAGAGATTTCCAATCGGTGGTTAACGATACAGTGCCGCCCAAGTTCTACCCCTGAGCACCCAGACTCTGGCTTCTTCCATTCATATAATCTACATTCTATATGCTGGTATATACTATATATGAATAAGGTACCTCGTAGTGAATACAGAATACTAGTAGTGAAAAAGTACATCTACATAGTGAATTCTCTACCACATTAATCGATATCCTAACCTGTCTTCTGTACTTGGATGTCTGCCCTGTACAAGGTGAAATAAGCCACTCTGATTGGCCCAGTTCATATAGGGCTATACTTGTCCAGGTGAATCTATAGTCGACCCACCGGATTGCTGGAAATTCCCACAATTTATACATAGTCTAGTGGGACCGGAGCTTTATCAACAAACTATGATGGACTTGCGAGTCCTCCATAGAAGAATCAGTCACAAGATCATAGACCAGAGTAAGTATACTCCCACTTGAAACACGACCAACACATTAGGAGCAGATAAATAATTCGAGTCTAACCCGACCACTCATCTATTATGTACAAAGACTCGTCCCAATTCACCGAAACCCACCCCATCCCCCCATTCATCGGAAAAAGAGTCTAATCTAAAGCTTATGCTTCTTCTCCCCCGAAGCCAACTTCCGAAACTCCTCCTGCGGAACCCCACTCAAAAACCTCTCCAGCCCCATAAAAGCCTCAAGCCCATTCTGACGGTCCAAAATCTCCCTCTCAGGCCGTCTAACAAGCTCCTTAATCTTCAGCAGACTAGACTGATTCAAATGCGTGCCCAACCGTTCCTCAACCTCATGCAGAACAACCTTCAAAAAGCCCTCCGAATCATCTTTACCCCCACTCGGCGCACTAAACACCTTATTCACGAACCCAGTCGAAACAAGGTCCTCGACCGGAATCCGCTTGCTCATTAGCAGAGCCTCGTTCGCCTTGGCGATGCCGAGACGCTCGACGAAGGCGCGGGAAGCGCCGCCTTCTGCTACGAGGCCTAGTGAGGAGAACGGGGTTAGGAGGAAGGTGTGCGGTGTTGCGTAGATGAAGTCTGCGTGTGCGACGAGCGCGGCGGAGAGGCCGACGGCTGGTCCGTTGAGGGCGACGATTAGGATTTTGCTGTGGTTGTAGAAGGTGCGGGTTACGTCTGTGTTGTTTGCCACGAAGCCTTTTACTAGTTCGCGGCGGACGGAGGAGGAGAGGTCGCCGCTTGGTCGGGTGCTGGTTACGTCTGCGCCGCTGGGGGGTTGTTAGTTGGGGCTGGCTTGGTTCGAGATGGGTTGGGTTAGGGTGACTTACGCGGAGAAGAATCGGCCTTTGCCGGTTAGGACGGTGATGTAGATGTCATCGCGTTTGTCGACTTCTCGGAGACGCTCGCCGAGGAGGTAGTAGAGGTCGACGTTGAGGGCGTTTAGCTTGTCGGGCCGGTTGAGGGTGATGATCGCAACGCGATCTTGGTAGGTGAGAGTGATAAGGTCTTCGTTGGACATTTTCGGCGGTGGATTAGGGTTAGCGGTGGGAGGTTGTATATTTTTGTCAAGGGTTAATGGTTAATTGAGGAAATAAGTGAGGGTGGATGTGCTATGAAATAAAAAATACAAATGCAATATAACGGGTATAGCCTCCTCTTACTCCAAGGCCGACGGTTTGCGGGGAACAGCCGAGGCCCGCGGCTGGTCAGGTGACAGTTGAGTAATCCTGTTTGTACTGTTTGTCTGTTTCGTGCTGTTTGCATTATCCACGCTGTGATTGGTGAGTTTCACACCGCCAAACTTTTCTGCCCGGTGCATCAGACAATTCGATCATCCCAGCCGAATCTGGCTTGCACATCAACACTGCATTTCCCCGCGATTGCAGAGAACTCTTGGTTTGAAAAGCATTTCCCGTGTCTCTGTTTCTCCGGAAGCAATATAAACCTTCCGTTAGAGAATAACACAAATCACCACTTACCCAACATGTCATCCTTCATCCGCAAACTCCAGGGCGGAAACCTGGAAGTCGTCAAGGTAAGCCAGTCACTTGCTCAACACTATTCCACTTGACACATTTCCTTACCTTACCCTCTTCACACTTCCCTCTCCATATATACCATGTGGTTATCACCCAACACCAGTTCACTGCTAACCCACCCCAGTTCGGCATGTACGTCCTCTTCCCAATCGGCTGGATGTACTACTTCGGCACAAACCTCGACGACCGCTTCAACGTGAAAGGCTTCTGGCCAACAGCCGAACAATCGCACAAGATCCCCATAGACAAAGAGGAGATTGACAAGGAATTAGCTCGGATGCGCATGGTCGATGCCGTGAAGCGGGAGCGCGCGGAGAGGGAGCGCGAGCGTGAAGCGATGGCTGTGGCTGCTCAGACTCAGAGTCAGAGTCAGGCGGATCAATGAGAGTCTGCGGTTATTTACGTGTGTTCTTCGGGAGCGGGGCTGCTTGATGGGGAGGGGGGTGTAAAAGCGGTTCATGAGGGGAATGAGAATGAGAATCATCTGGTCCGGTCCGCTTTGCGAAGAAATGAGTTATGCTATTCTCCTCGTTTCAGGAGAAGTTTGCCATGGTCCCCGCTTCGGGGCTGAGGTGACACTGGTGTTGCGATTGTGTGCTTGTACAACACTCTGCTCTGGGCATATTTGGCGTTTGCGGTTTGATTTGCGGAGTCGATGATTTGTTTTATACTGCAGTGATTTTGGATGGAAAATTGTATAGTTATTCTGTCGACTGTGTCAATATCGATTTCATTACTGATATATACTGCTTTTGAATATTTTGAATATGGGATTAATTATTAGATAGATGGTTTTCAAGAAAACACAGAAGGGTATCGGTTAGATACCCAGGTAGAACCCTGCACTCATGGCAATTCGGTATATGCTTATTATTCAGTGAAACCGAAAAAATACCAGTCAACGCAAAAAAAGACACAAAGAAGAAGAATGAAAATGATAAGAATATGTAACCATGAACCTCCCACTACGGGGACAATATTAATAAGGATAATACCCGACTACGCCTGACTCGTGCCAGGGGTGTGCCAGATGGTAAGGATAAAAAAATCACAAGAACGCCTCAGATGCGCCGGCCGGCCGGAATGGCGTAAGCATCATAGCAGGACCTCGTCTCCAAAGGGAGCGATGACTTCCATTTGCATTTCGGGTGAGCCCACTTTTCCCAGCAGTCATAAAAGATGTCTAATAGCGCTCACGGGTCACAATTCCGCGAGCTGGGTCGTTGTAGCGGGAGCGGCGTTCTTGGCCGTTTCGTAGACAAGGTCCAGGCCGGGTGTGGCCTCACCGAAGACGGAGCTTATTGAGCCCAGGCGGGAGGAGATGAAGGGTCGCTCGCCGGCCCAGTAGTAGTAGAGGTGGCCGTAGATGGAGCGGAGGTGGTCTGGGAGGTAGATGTAGATTCCGGCGGCGATCATGGTGATGAGGGTGAGGAGGAGGGAGTCTGCGAGTAATCAGGATTAGCGGATGGGCTGGGGAGAGAATTGAGGAACAAGGTGTTCGGGGGAAGGCACGTACTGAAGATGAATTTCTCGGTTGGGGTCAGCATGTAGATTGCGAATGTCACCTCATACTGATAGATCTTCAACCGAATCCAGCGGACGACGCTTGTGATAATCCACAGGATGAAAGTCATGGTGGTGAGTGTTTATGTAGGGGTTTTTGGTGGTCTCGCAATTCCTGAGGTTGGTACAAGTTCACTCGGTGGACTGGGAGTGGGTGGGGAGAAGGAAGTGTTCAAGGAGGATGTTGTCTTTTTTTGGGCCCCTGATCAATCGGAGATTTGACGGCTTGGCGTGGCGGCTTGATCGATAAGGGTGGGACAACCCTTGAAGACGAGGATCGACGACTCGAGTGATCGTAGGGTTGATTGAGACGCCAGGATCGAAACAGTCGAGCGAATTGAGATAGCAGCAAGATTTTAGGACACGAGCAGAGAGGAGGTGGAGTTCACGCGATTAGGAGGCTGAGTAGGGTGGGGTCGGGAGAAAGGGATTCAGATGGAGGGTCCAAAAGATAGTAAGAATGAAGAAGCAGAGAATAGAAACAGAATAAAGATAGTCCACTACAAGAGTGTAGTTGTAGTGTAAGGACAGAGAGGGCACGCCGCAGCAGAGAGTATTTGAGAGTGACAGAGTGGAAAAAGAGTCCCCAACCAACCACCAATCACCATCCACCAACCACCATCCGCGGCTGCCAAAATTGCATCCGTTGCTGCTTCGCCACACTCGGTGGCTACCCTAGTAGTATATACGAATACGACACATGCCAGATGTTACATTCACTTCGATATTTTTGATTTTATTTACCATTGTACTCTAGTATGCTGTTTGATATATATATTTTGAATTAGTTACAGCATTCAACTCTATTATCAAAAGGTTTAAGTTTCAAGGTTGGCACTGTGACCGCCCTTGTAAGTGCATACTGCATAATATATATTTGTGTACATATGTGGAAGTGTATTCCGCGGCTGATGCCGCGGCCCGGTGTTCAACTTGAACTTTGAAACCTGAGTAGCCGGGCCTAGTAATAATTACTACATAACTTGACTAGGGCATTGAACTGATTTGATGTCAACTTGAACATATCATAAAAATAAATTGCAGTCCAGCCAGACTGTATCTAGAAATTCATAATTGCATGGCACGTCGCCTCAACAGACGACCTTTTTTTGTCACGATAATCTTCAATTATTCGCGTTTTCTTCTGTTCTCGGCTTGGCTTTAGCCATATTCCGGGATCTTGTTTACGCAATGTAGCTGCCCAGCACCGCCTTAGCCTGATCATCAAGACGAGACTGCGCCATCTGCGACACCCGTCCATTGTGCTTCTTATCCGCCTCCTTCAAGTATGTTCCCACCCACGCCTTGAGGTCCGCTCCCGTCTGAGGCCACGGGTCCTTGGGCGACTGGCGGATCGTGTTGAGAGGAGTAAAGCCAACACCGAAGGACATCTGGTCAATGTCGACCTCGGCATTCACGTCATCCTTGTGAGTGACATCCGGGGGAAGTTCGAGGAGCTTCAGCAGCGCGTTAACGGTGAAGCCCCAACCCTTTTGCGAGTACTTGGTGGCGAATGCCTCCGAGTCGGCGACCGTCTTGGTCAGGGACAACACGGCAGTCTTGCGGTCCAAAGGTCGAGCGAGTTTCTGGGTATCTTGGAGAATCACATTCAGATACACGGGGGTGAAGAGACTGCGGTAGGTTTGGTTAGCATTCAAATATGGGAGGTCAGGGAAATCATCAGATCATCAGGGATAAACTCACCCCGGCTGCACCTGCTCGGTGACCTGCATAATAAAGTCGGGGTTGTAGCCCTTGTCATCGTGGGCAGTCACAAAGTGATAGAACCGGACAAAGCGAACCGCGAGAGTCTCGGTCTTGGAGTTTTGCAGGCGCTGCATGATGATTTGCATAATAGAGACAAAGTACTGTTGCAGGGCGGTCCTGATGGGGATATCAGTTCAACATTCTAGAGACATGGTTCGATGAATCACACTTACGGAGGGAAGCTCTCCACAACAGCCTCCAACAGATCGAAGGCATAACCCTCGTTAGCCTTGGTGGAAACAAGCTTCTGGAAAATACCCAGGATAGGCTCGATCTGGTTGTGCTGGGTAATATACTCGGAGCCCCGGGGAATAATCGAGGCAAGTAGGCGAACAAGCGCAGGAATGTTACCCCGAGAGTCCCACATGACGGGCATCAGGATGGGCCCGATCAGCTCTTGATAGTATGAAGGAAGTGTGGCGGACTGGTTGGCCTCCAGCAATGCGGCAAAGAGCTGGAAGACGTAAGGCATAAACTCTGCGGGAAAGGATCAGCGAGGTTCTCATGTAGAGCACGGCACAGAAAAGGAAAGAATGTTACCTTGCACATCACCCTGCAGAATACTGGCAAAGGGAGCATAGAAAGCCTGTTCGAGCTTGGCAGGGTCGGCGGGAGCGGCATTCCTGTCATGCATCAGTAAGTTGGCTCTTAGAAGAGGGAAATGAGATGAGATCAGATCAGATCTTACCGAATGAATGCACCCATGGCCTCAAAGAAGTAGTAGTAGAACCGCGGGTTACTAGGGTTGCTGCTGATGATCTGAGTGATGGTGATGAAGCGCTGCAGCACGGTGTCTGTGAAAGGAACCACGCCTTCGCGGATGACAACCAACACACGCATCACACATCGCATCAAAAACTCATTTTCTTGCACCTTCTGGGGAGCCGGGTCCTTCTGGATCAATGTGAAAATGTGCTCCAGGAGGTCCTTGGCGAGAGGTGTAATCTCGGTAGGGGGAATGACTGGCTGGCCCTGGCCATCGCTGAGGAAAAGAGCCCGCTCAACGGCAATGGCAGCATAGGTGTAAACCACGTAGTTGGAGGAGGCCAGGTGCTTAACGAGCACAGGAAGCACACCCTGCCACTGGTCCTTGGTGATGATACTGCGGAAAGTGTATAGATACTTGATCGCATCGACCTTGAGGATTGGGTGAATTCCATCGTCGGTGATCAAGTCCGCAGCCAGGTGCTGCTGGAAGAAATCAGTAATGCTGACCAGGCTGTTAGTGGCGGTGACACCGTGGGTAGAGGTTGCAGTGCCCTTGGCTGCGATGGCAGAGAAAAGGTAGGTCGCGGTATCCTTGGCCTTCCAGTTCGACGCAGGGTCCTTGGCGAACTCAGCCAGGTAGTGCTCGGAATACTTGAGAACAACCTTGGTCACGGATTCTTCAAACTTCTCGGCCAAGCGGCGCAGGAAGTCGGTTGCCGCGCGACGTCTGGTCTCACTGTCGGATCCCTCCAAATCGCGCCGGATGAACTCGATGGGCTCATCCTCGAAGAGTTCCTCGTCAGACTCGCGCAGACTGACATTGGGCAGAATAACCTTTTCGATGACCTGACTCAGTGTCTCCTCCGCCTGGAAAGCAACAGCGTGCTCGGGCATGCTGGCAACCGAGGTCAAGAAATGCAGAGCTCGGCTGACGAGAATGTCGTACTTGGTCTCCTGGCCAATTGTGGTCAAGAAATTCCATGAGCTCTGAATGAACTGGCCAACGTGCGGACCGAAGGCATCCAGGAACTTCTGAACATACAAGGTCAGAGCCTCGAAGATACCCGCACGCACGTATTCCAGCAGACCCGCCTCCGTCTCGTCATCGGTGTGCAGAAGTTGGTTGTCATATGTCAAATACTTCAGAAGAATTGTCGAGATGGCGGAAATATTGTCCTCGAACATAGGAGGAAGGTCATGGCAGGATAGATCGTAGAACAACTTGATCATCAAGTTGAGTTGGGTGAAACCTTGTGTCAGGTTCTCCTTGTTGGTCTTATTTTGTTCAAGGTAGTTATCGAGAGACTATAAGCAGGGAAAAACGAGATTAGCATAAGGTCAATTTCAATGGATGGCCACTGTCTTCAAGACCTGCAGACTTACCTCGAAGAGAGAGAGGAAAGGCGTTCCGAACTTCTCCAGGACATGGTTGATCTCCAGGTACAACTCGTTAGATTGGAAAAGCGGGCGCCACCGCTTGAAAATGGAGTGTGCAACCTGCAGCACACCGACGTTCACGGCAGGGTCGGAGGGCGACAGCTTGGAAACAAGGTCCTGAATAGGAAAAACAAAACAGTTAGCCCAATCCGAACATCAGTCACTGCAATCACCACCAACAAGGCACTCACGTCCACAAGAGTATCCCACCGCTCCCAGAAATCACTGTCAGCGATAACACTGACGGCCTCACCCAGCTGGGACTGGATTCCCGAAGGCACGGAAATCATCAAGGTGATCAGCTCACGCTTGATGGTGGCAACCTCTGCCTCTGGAAGCTTATAGTTTCCATCTTCGTTGGTCCAGTTGCGCTTAATAAAGTTCTTGAAGCAAAGGGCGCTGGCAAGACGAATATTGTAGGGATGGGAAGCGGATGCCGTGATCTGGAGGAGTTGTAGCGAAAAGTTCGGCTTCTCTTCTTCCTGGCGCAGGGCCAACTCGGCTATAATTGACAAGAGACATTCGGTCAGCTGGATTTCAGTCATGAATAATGGCAATCGGTCAACTCACCCTCCTTGTTCCGTCTTGGGTCCAAGCTTGCCTCCAACAGAGCTCCAAGCGCATCCGCCATTTTCACCGAACGTGGGGTATCAACAAAAAAAGAAGTCAAAAGGGAGGAGTAGGAGAGTGGGAGAGTGGGTTAAAAAGAGGGATTGAGGTTAGGTGTAGCGGGATTAGGGTATGGTATCAAGTACTTCCGGAGGAAGATGGAGGGAAGATAAAAAAGTGAGAGCCGGGAATACAAAGAGCTCGCAGGCAAGGTCGACCATAATAAATAGAGAGCGGGCGATAGTCGAGCGGGCAGCCCACTTGCGCTAGTCCCGATAGGGAAGTGTTGGTGCCTTATAATGGGGGCAGCAATATCTGTTACAATCAGGTGTATACCACTAGAAGACTGAGAAGAGCGAGATGAAGTATTTTATTTAAATATGTATATTGATTCTAGATTTCATCACTCGATGAATTCGCCTGTCTAAACTATTTTTTATGGTTCATACGCCATTTGCCGTTCATGCCTGTAAACAAAATAATGGAGGGTTGCAAAATGTGAAAAAAAGAGATGCCGTTACACCATAAACCCGTGCAAAAAAAGACAAGATCAAATGACGATGTTATCCACGCCATTAGTAAGCTTGTCAGCCTCAGTAGCCTGAGAGAGCTTCATGACCTCATCGTAAACGCCCGCAGCGCTGGAAACAAAGCCCAGGAAAGGCTTGCTGGGTGCCAGGACACGAGACAGGTACTCGGGGTGGAACTGAACACCCACGAACCAAGGGTGATCCTTCAGTTCGACAATCTCCATACGCTCGCCCTTATCATCCTTGCCGATGAAGTGCAGACCAGCCTCCTGGAGACGATCGATGTACTCAGGGTTGATCTCATAGCGGTGACGATGACGCTCATCAATCGAGGTACGGTCGATGCCATACAGAGCACGCAGCTTAGACCACTCCGACTTCTCCTGGAATAGGGTGGGGCGGGAACCCAGACGCATGGTACCACCCAGGTTCACCTTGTCGATTTCAGGCATGTAGACCACGATCGGGTGAGTGGCGTTGTCGTCCAGCTCGACGGAGTTGGCACCGTCGAGGCCACAGACGTGACGAGCATACTCAATGACCGCAATCTGCATACCAAGGCAGATACCAAGGTAGGGAACGTTCTTCGTACGGGCCCACTCGGCGGCAAGAATCATTCCCTCAGTACCGCGGGTACCGAAACCTCCAGGGACCAGGATACCGTGGGCGGTGGTAACATCGTGCCAGGCCTTGTGGTATTCCTGGGGGTGGCTATCCCGGGAAGTATGCTCCAGGTGAGAGGCATCGACCCAGATGATGTTGAGCTTCCTTCGAGCCGCCATGGAAGCATGCTCTAGAGACTTGATGACAGACAGGTAGGAATCGTGCAGAGTAACATATTTTCCAACAAGGGCAATATCGATAGTATCGAATGTGTGCTCCTGTGCAGTGGTGAGAGCCTTCCACTGCTTCCAAGTGTGCTGACCCTTGGCATACAGCTCCCGGGGGATCTGCACGGTTTGCTGAAGCTTAAGGATATCTCCAAGAACGCGCAGGTAACCCTGCTGCTCGAGGAGGAGAGGCACATGGTAGGTAGAGCTGACGTTGTGAACGCCAATGACATGCTCGGAGGATTCAACCTGGCAGAACATGGCGATCTTTTCGATGGTGGCGCGATCCAGAGGCTTCTCGCAACGGCAAGCAATAAGATCGGGGCTCAGACCAGCGGAGCGGGCGTCACGAATGGCCTGCTGGGTAGGCTTGGTCTTAAGCTCATCCCCAATGACAGGGACAAGACTGACGTGAATCTGGACAAAGTTGTCCTTGCCGGCACGACGACGCAGCTGACGAAGAGCCTCAACGAAAGGAGCACTTTCAATGTCACCAAGGGTACCTCCCAGCTCGATGACACAGACATCCGGTTGCTCGTTGGTGTCGTCAGCAGGAGTCCTGGCAACACGCTCGATCCAGTCTTGGATGGCATCAGTCAAGTGGGGAACAATCTGGACAGTACGGCCCAGGTAGTCTCCCCGACGCTCCTTCTCAATCACATGCTTATAAACCTTGCCGGTGGTGATGTTGTTATCCCTGCCGAGAGTGACGCCCAGGTAACGTTCATAGTTACCCAGATCAAGATCAGCCTCTCCGCCATCGTTCAGGACGAACACCTCTCCGTGCTCGGTGGGAGCCATAGTGCCTGCATCGACGTTCATGTAAGGGTCGATCTTGATGGAAGTGACGCGGGCACCGAGGGTCTTGAGCAGCAAGCCCGAACTCGAGGCTGTGAGGTGTTAAAACGTGTGCAAGAAAAATCGATTATCATGATGGAAGTATATACCAATGACGCCCTTTCCGATGCCGCTGATGACACCTAGAATTAAACAGTTGTGAGCAATCGAACTTTTTGCGGATCCAGCAGAAAAAAGAAAAGAAAAAAAAAAAAAAAAGCTTACCTCCCGAAACCAGAACGTACTTCATGATGGATGAAAATGAACAGTACGATGAGAAACCAAGAGTGAATAAAAAGAGTGAATCACTGTTCAAAATTGGAGACCCCGAGAGAATAAACGTAGGGTGCCTGCCTCAGCTTCTGCCGAGGGGGAAGAAGATCAAAAATGCGCGGTTGGCGTTCACCGCGAAAGTTGACTGGACTGACCGCCCCCCCACTTTCTGAAGTTTTTCTGCCGGGCCAAGACCCACATGACGCCCTTTGAAGGTCAGCTGACTTGGGCGATGATAACCTCATGTCCAATTCAACCACCTTGTCCTTGTCATGCACGACTGCCTGTGATCCCCTTCCTTCCGCCAGGACATCCCCTCCTCCGAACTCGCTATACATTCATTCTCCGTCTACGAGCCAGACTTGGGCATACAATTCTGATCCATTGTTGATCGTCTTCCCCCCCGGTCCCCGCCTGAACATCGTTTCCTGAACCGTACTTTTGTCACAGCTCGCGGGGTATCGTGCCTGGTTCTGAATGTACAGCGAACTTGCATAGGAGCTACCCTTGTGGTAAATAGCTCTAGTTAGCTTGCTTAATCTAGGTATGAGGTCTTGGCGGTGGCTGCAAATTGCAGGCAACAACCCTCCCCCGCTCTCTCTCTCCTGATCGTCTTTCCCCCAGTGTTGGGTTCCAGTTATATAATATACTGACTTGAGAGTATAATGAAAACAGATAAAGGACAGTTCAAGCAGCATTCAATACTCGAACACGAGTTCTCACTGGCCGGTAATAAGGCGGATGTCTTCCGACGATGTTCCACAGCCACCCCAGCACAAACCCTCTTCTACCAGCTTCGCGGATGTTTTCAAGACGCTAGGCGTTGGTCGCCCGAAATCACACTCTCCTGTCTCCTTTCAAGAAAGCAGCAGCGACTCTTTATCTCACACTACTGATAGTCGGGGAACAACTCGACAAATTCTTGGACTGGACTCAATGCACCGAGGAAGCGTCGTGTCAAGCTCTTCGGACACCCCGAATGGTCCGGATTTTGAGGTAGCTGTGCGGAATCTGTCGCAAAAGCAGAGTCTATCCCAGGCGATTGAGGAGGCGGATAATGTGTCGAGGTCTCTTCCGTGGTTTACCCCTGAGCAGTCCATTGTTCTGTGGGAGGCAGCAGAACATCTTCTACACCATGAAGACTCAGTGGATGCCCAGAGGGCTGGCGCCAAGTTACTACAAGCCATTTCGGCTAGACAGGACCTGACACCATCCGCCAGACGCTTGATCTTCGAGTCAATCGCTTGCCCAACCGAACCAGAAGTTATTGCTTCGCGTGTGCAGTCTTTGATATCCTTGTCAGATCACGGGCGGAAGCTTGATTTCACGAATACGTCCATTCTTCATATCATTTCCTCTTGGATAGGACCTTTATACGGAATCATCGCATCTGGGCGGTTACGAGCGAAAAAGGGCAAAGGAGTCAAACCAAATGGACTCGATCATGATGAGGCAATCCTCGGAGATCTGTTTCAATTCGCAATTGACCTGATCACTTTACAACGCAAACCACCAACACAGGAAGAAATTGAAATGCTTCTCACAGAAACTTTCGCGATCTGCCGCAAGACCAGCGTGGCCGGTGATATTAAGAACTCGCTTGCCGTATTTGATGCGGTTGTTATGTACTCGGATGTTCCCGACCCCAGTTTCATTGATCTCCTCGAAGTTCTTTGCAGCATCCATGCTTCTGTGAAATCTCTTTCTGGTCCTACATCGCGGGCAGTCCGCAGCTTAGCAAAATCTCGGCGACAGACTGAGATGGTCAGCACTCTTCATTCATTTCTAAGAAATTCATGCGACCCAGATCAGCATCGCAACTTGAACATCCTCAGGGGGGCAATCTATGTTTTCACTGATCTCATCTGCGCATATGGCCAGGTTGGCATGCCGCAATTGCCCTTTGACCAGGTGATCGACTCACTTGCAATAATAGCCCAAAGAAATGATGGTCGGGTGGATTCGGATATTTTGGATTTGTGTTTGAACGCCTTGGAAGGCGCGTATGTCCGTGTTGCTCTGGAACAAGACTGGGCCAGCTTTATTACTTTATTGGTTCTGTGCTCGAGACGGGTTCTTGAAGAACACGAAGAATCCCCTATATCTCCAGCTAGCCCACAGCCAGGCCAGGCCAAAGCTGGACATGACGACATCAAGTCGAACATCCTTGCCAACATGATCCGAATTGCCTCCGCTCTTGAAATTCTCTGGGAACAGCTGAATGGGGATCAAAAGCAGCAATCTGTTCGCTTTTTGACGAAAGGATATCAACATATTGAGCCGTCCCAAGCCGAACTAATTATCAATATGACGCGGAAAGATGCGCTTTGTCACCCTTCGGACGATTCAGCCTGGGTGCAGCACTGCCAAGAGCTTATCGGACGATTTATCCAGCCGCGAACTCAGTCATCTGATATTCGTATTCTGGCTCTGGACACATTGAAGGAGGCCCTCGCTGACAACGAGAGACTGCTTTTCTCAGAAGAGCATGGCTTGCTGGATCTTCTCCTCCAGGACTTTTCGGCAGAGCATGACCTCCTCTTTCTGGAATCTCTGATTTCTTTCATCACAGAACCAGCTATCCATGCCAGCAATGACGATGTCTTTCAACGTTTTGTAGAGGCCATTTCTGTCCCGATGAAGAATGATGCATCCAAAGATGAGCTACGCCACGCTTCTCCCATTTATCCTTCCCAGCGCCGAACGTCTGCAACATCGGGAAGTGTGCTAGAGCTGACTTTGGCGAATGTGTGTGCCGTTGGCCTGGTCAAAATGATGTTACGAGCGTTGAACTTCTCTGCGGCCAAGTCGGTCATAGTTTTCGAGGCTTTGTTGCAGATAGCCCAGTCTCCAACCCGCCCAACCGACTCGCGACTGACAGTCCTGAAGCTGTTGTTCAGGCTGCGCTGTGATTCATCTGGGTCCGTGACTGTGGTATCGACCTCTGAAAACGATTTTCTCATGAATGTGCTGGGTCGCAATGTCGATGTTGGCTCCAAGCCCAGTGAAAGCCCCATTCGGGATGTTCCCCAGCATGAACACCTACCACCCTCCATCGCCGGCAAAGCCCACAGCAAGGATCTCCCGGCACCCAGCCTATCCAAGTCTCTCCCGGGGCGTGGCTCTATCTCTGCTGCCCGAGCATCGAAACTTACACCTCCGGTTTGGACATACGCCCAGCCGCAGGTTTTGCCTGAGCAGCCCCCCGGAGAGTCCAGTCATGTTGTCTTTGCTTATAGTCATGCTGATGCACAAAGTCCTGTCAGCGATACCCCGGCGTCAATGGGCGTGCTCAAAGTGAATATGTGGCTTGAAATTGTGATCTCGCTCCTCCAACGCGAGACTGATTGGGATATTTACAGCTATGTGCTCACACATCTTGGCCCTCAGCTTGCCAACAAAGACTTTTTCAACAACTCCATTCCTCAAATCAAGCTCCTACGAAGCATCCTGTGCGATCAAGTGAAGAACGAAACTTTCCATGAACCCCCTGGACTCACTGGCTTGAAGAAAAGTGACGTGGCTGCATGTATATTCGACGCGCTTTGCATGCTGGTGAGCTACCATGAACATTTTGCGAAAAGCGAGGAAGATGATCTTGTTCGGGCGTTCATGTTGGGCATTATCGGCTCTTGGGGCGCGACCTCTCGCGGTTGTATCCAGGCACTTTCTCTGTGTTGTCATGAAATCCCTCTCTCAGTAACCAAGTCGCTTACCATCATCCTTGACAAGATGTCGAAGGTGATCACTATGTCGAATATTGCTGTTCACATATTGGAGTTCTTGGCCCTCCTCGCTCGGCTTCCCGATGTGTATGTCAATTTGCGCGAGGAAGAGATCCGAACTGTCTTCGGTATATGTATTCGATTGCTTCAGACTGCCAGAGAGCAAGAACTGCGATCTAAAGCATCGGAGTCTCCAGTTGTGAGGGCTACGCACCCACCACAGTCGAGGCTCAGTGCTGGCTCTCGCGAGATCGCTTCTAGTGCAGCCGAGGCCATGGAATCAACCTCCCAAGATGCCATGTCAAAATATGTCATGACTCTGACGTATCATGTCATGGTATTTTGGTTCCTCTCCCTCAAACTGCAAGATCGGGCAAAGCACGTGAATTGGATTACGAGCCGACTCATTTTCCCTGACGAGCACGGGAAGGAGGTGGTCGAAGAACAGAGCCAGGTATTCATAGATTTGATGCAGCGAGTCGCGTTCTCTGATCTGGGCGAGACCATTCCATTCGAAAAGTTTCCTCCCACCCCGGAGGATGGACCAGTGTCGAAGAAGTCCTGGGTTGTGGGCATGAGTATCGTCACTGTTGAAACAGCGGGGATGTCCGGCTTGACCCAGATTACGAAGCGACAAGCATCCGGAACCACATACTCCGTTTATCAGCAACGGACAGCGCCAGTACTCCCACATCAAGTGCCACCGACTCCTGATGCACATGTTCACCCCTCTGATGCAATGCGCGTAGCTGTTCTTCCTAGCCATATCATGCTTCAGATGACTGCCACAGCCTTCCCGACCCCTACAGTCATGCAGCCCATTCCGGTACCCGAGGATGATATCACGCGACGAGCCATTGGCAGCTTCGACCGTACCGACATTGTGGATGGACATCGAATCGGAGTCGTCTACCTTGACAACGGCCAGACCAAAGAAGCGGAGATTCTGGCCAACGCCGGGGGTTCTGCCGATTATGAGCATTTCTTGTCTCAACTAGGAACCAAGGTTTCCCTTCGAAATGCCCAGTTCAATACCCAAGGACTATACGCCGACACGGATGGAGAGGCAACCTACGCATGGCGTGACCGCGTGACGGAAATTGTCTACCATGTCGCGACGATGATGCCGACCGACTTTGATCATGATCCAGCCTGCATCAACAAGAAGCGGAACATTGGCAATAACTTCGTGACTATCGTGTTCAACCGATCCAATCTGCCTTTCAACTTCGACACCATCCCATCAGAGTTCAATTTCATCAATATCGTCATCACTCCTTCCAGCCACATTGCGTTTGACGAGTCTGGCGTCCCCAAGGGAGAGACAGACCCGGAGAAACAATACTACCATGTTAGGGTCATGAGCAAACCAGGATTCCCCGAGGTCTCACCCGCCGCCACACCGAAGGTCATTTCTGGCAAGAATCTAGCCTCTTTTGTCAGAATCCTTGCCCTCAATGCCTCCGTTTTCTCTCTCGTCTGGAACCACCAGGGTGGCGAGCATGTGTCCTCCTGGCGCACACGTCTCCGTGAGCTCAAGAAGGTCCGTGAGCGTGCCCTGGCCGCACAAGCGCAAAGTGCCGAGTCGGCGGAAGGTGCATACCCGGGCCAACGCCGCAATACGAAGCCGAATATCTTCTCTGAGGAACTGCCCACTCGCAGCGCTCCGGCTAGGACAGACTTTGAATCCGAATGGACTGCTGCCTCTGAGACAAATGTCCTTCAAAATTTGGACTTCTCTCGTTGGAGTCGCTAGTGATTTTCTCTCGGGTGAACAGGCCATCACCAATCCTGCCTACTTTTATTTTCTTGACTCGGCCTCATCTACCAATCTCTCCTCACCAACTTATTCTCTACCAAAACACCAAACACGACAGACAACGACTATCCTTTAACATCAACGACCTAAAACATACGATTTCATGTACATCATCTTGCTCTTTTTTTTTGGTAATGCGACAGCATCTGTGAATACCCCAATCGCCCCTAAAAGTTTTGTGTTTTGTTTCATTTCTGTTCAGATCTGTGTCCTTCGCGGGAAACGCTTCAAACCTTTGGGTCTACTCTGCTTTTCAAAAAAAAAAAAAAAATAATTGGCAATGACAATGTCTCGTGTACGATGATGAATCGATCAATATCAGTTCTGTCCTTGCGTAGTTAGCTAGTGGTTAACCACCGGTCCCGTTGAAGTATATGATTTACCGGTGAACTAGTGGTTTCCCTATAGTTATGTAGTACTAGTACTCCTTGAAGTTAGTTTATAATGAATAGGATCATGATATTTTTTATACCACCAATTCAATGTTGCTATAGTTATCCCCCAATGCGTCACGCTGACGTTGATCGTGCAACGCCGGAAAGTCCCCGCAGTCACTCCACTTTCCCCTTCACTTCCGATCATCCCACTTCACAACTTCACCACAACCACATAAGTACACTCCTCTCGTCGAAAGGACTCACTTGTCTCATCCATTCACCATCTCTAACTTGCTCGACTACTCACAATGCCAGTCCTCGAAATAACCAGGTAAGCATCCCCCAACCACTGACAGAGCCACCACCCTCCTAACACCCACCAGCAAAGCCGACTTCCTCGAGAAGATCCTCAGCTCAGAGGATCTCGTGGTCCTCGACTGTTGGGCCACCTGGTGCGGACCCTGCCAAGCTATCGCGCCCAAGGTCGAAGAATTCAGCAACACCTACCCACAAGTTAAATTCTACAAAGTTGACGTTGACGCCGTCCCCGACGTCGCCCAGGAACTCGGCATCCGCGCTATGCCTACCATCATCTTCTTCAGCAAGGGCCAGAAGTACGACGAAGTCGTGGGTGCAAGTCCGCATCTCATTGAGAGGGCAGTGCAACAGTTGATCGCTTCCTAATGAGTCGGACGCCGAGAAGAGACTCCATTCCGCTGGATCCGGTCCGGGTTACTGTTTATCTGTGGGGCTTTATGAGACAAGCCTTACGAATTATGATTATGATTGCACGAGAATTTCAACACTGGGATTTCTAATACGACCCATATCTGTCGGGCTATCGTTGTTGTCTCTACTCTATACCTGCTAGACCTATGCGGAGGGCGCGTCAGGGTCTGGATTGTTTCCCCAGTTACGCGTCGTGATGCCACGGACAGAGCCCTCTTGCCCTGTAGGCTCTAGCGCGAGCACAGTAATCTTGTTGCCCTTTTCCTGGAGATAGCAGCCGGGCAGATACAGTGTCTGCTGGGGTCCAATCGTCCAGTAGCGACCTAGATTAACTCCATTTACCCAGACCACTCCCTTGGTCCAACCGGGAAGTTCAAGGAATGTATCTCCGACAGTATCCACATCAAAGCTACCCTTGAAGAAGACCGGGCCTGATGTATTGCTGAACTGCACGTTGTTGGACGATGAATCTGGCAGTGATGAAAGTGGAAGCGGGTAGATCTGCCAGTTGTATAGCACGTCGTCGTTCAGAGTCACGTTGCCCACGATACCCTTGCGCTGATCGACAATCCTCTCTCCATAATTCACTCGACCCATGTTTTCCACGAGCAGGTCCAGCACGTCGTTCTTCTTGAGGCTTACTTCGACCGTGTTGGGTGTTACGTACAGGCTGTCGATTACGCCGACTCGACGACCATTCACATAGATGAGGATTCGGTCTCTGGGAGCATCCCCGACATTGATCTTTCCGTTGGCGTCAGATGTAGTGACATGGCGATAGAGGGTGAAGCCGACAGCCTGTCCAAGGGCTTCCATATTGACGGGTGACCTTTTCACGACAGGATCAGGCAATGAATCGAATAACTTGCCGCTGGGCTTGAGTTTTATGTCCGGAATCTCAATCAAGGGCTTCTCGTCTAGGACATCTGGGATATTATCCTCTCCAACATGCGAGGCGATAGTCTGCCGAATAGCGCGATAGATATCGTTCGTTCGACCACTCTCATCAATCGGCGCACCATAATCGTAGCTCGTCGTGATAGGTTCCAACGAATCACCCCAATCAGCTCCATTCTGGAACCCCCAATTCGTTCCACCGTGTACCATATAGATACTGAACGAAGCATTCTGCTTCAATATCCAGTCCAAATCAGACTGCACCGCCTGAATACTTTTTGTATTCCCAGAATCCGTCTGGTGGGTATTATTGCTAGCCCATTGATCGAGCCAAGTCACGTAGTACTCACCATCAAGCTGGGGACCAAGACTGCTAGGATCAGTGACATATTTATTGCGAGCAGCGAAACCAGTCTTAGGATCCCCATCTGTCTCCGCCAATGCCCCCGCAATCTGTCCACCCTTGATCATAGACTCCTCGCCTCCATCGTTGGTATAAAGATGCACCTTCTTGCCAAACGCGGACAGCAGCATATCGCGCATAGACCTAATATACTCATGGTTATCCCCGTAAGAACCATACTCATTCTCAACCTGAACCATCAAAATCGGCCCCCCATTGTTAACGAGCAGCGGCTTTAAATCCTTCGCTAGATTCTGCATATACGACTTTGTCGCAGACAGGAAGGGCTTGTTGTTCGTGCGAACAACCATACCAGGCACTTCACTAAGCCATGAAGGGAATCCACCCCATTCATGTTCGCCGCAGACGTAAGGGCCCGGCCGAAGGACAACGGATAGCCCGTGTTCCTGCGCCGTTTGGAAATATTTCGCGATGTCGTTATTCCCGCTCGTGTCCCAGGTGCCCTTTATAGGCTCGAGCTGGTCCCAGTATACGTAGGAGAAGATCGTGTTTAGTCCCATCGCTCGCGCTTTGGCGAGTCGGTCGCCCCATAGCTCGTGGGGGATGCGCTGTGGATCCATTTGGCCGCCGATCATTTGGAATGGTTTTCCGTGTAGAAGGAAGGTTTCGTTGGTGTAGCTGAAGGGCTCGACGGCCCATGCTGTCGACATGAGGCCGAGGGCCAGAAAGACCCCACTTAGAAACATGGTGGGCTGTTTGGGTTGAGATTGTGAATGCTATAGCGCAGCGCGATGCGAGGGCTTTTATGATTCCATCGTTGTATAGTCCGGTTGCTGTCTTGCACAGACCCTTCGCTAAGAGCTTAGTTGTTGCGACGTCTGGTGCTGATCTTTGATTCCCTTTTGATTTATACAACCTTAAGCAATATGCCTTTGAGTTCTGGTTGGTGCATCTTTGTTGTGCCTGGCTCCAGCGTTTCTTCGTCAACTCAACCCCGCACGCGGGAAAGTCAATCGGTCGATGTCACTGTTACTGTGACATTACAAAGATGTGTTGGGTAGGTGAATATGTATGTTCTTTTCTACTAAATGACGAAGTATTATCACCGTATATCTACTAGGGTAGAAGATTCTCAGAGAATTCCCTGTTTGGTAGAGCCCGGTTCGATACCTCCATCAGACTCAAGGCACCACGAAAGTGGGTGTTACTCTTTTTCTTTTCTGTTTTCTGCAACCGACTCTTATTGAAACAATATCCACATGGCGGTGTATGAGATTCCTGTTATAGATACATTGATTGTTGGCGGAGTTTAATGTCCAATAACCACGGTTTGAACCTTCTTCTCACCCTTGTGTTCCTTCTGCCATTTCTTCGAGTACCGGACACCGAATCCATTGCCGAAGACCTCTCGGATAGCTTCCAGAGGCATACCTTTACACTCGGGGAAGCAGAATATGATAAATATCCAACCGAAGAAGCAGATGGCCATATAGAATCCAAATGCACCACTGGGTGTCCAGGCCTTCATCATGGAGAGGAAGGTTGATGAGATGATAATATTGGTGCCCCAGCAGGTGACGGTGTTCTGGAGAGAAAAGGAATTAGTATCTGGCTTGGTCAATATTCAGAAATTCAATATGACATACCATCATGGTTCCGACGGCACGGACTTCCAGGGGAATCAGTTCAGTGCCAATCCAAGCGATGGTCGCAACACCAGACGAATAACACGCAACATAGAGAATGATCATAACCAGCACCACGGTTCCAGGCCAGCCAACATTGTTACTTTCAACCTCCAAAGTTTCGAGGTTGACAGGGATATAAGTGAACGCGATGACAACAACCATCATGCAAAGCGCCATTCCCAGCACGGTTAACATCAGGATCGCCCGGCGGCCAAATCTGTCAACGAGCACGAGATTGACAATTGAGAAGACGAAATTCGTTGCCGAGACGGTAATTCCCACAGCCGTTGCATTTTCGAAGCCAACAATTCCGAACAGTGTCGCAGCATAGTACATCAAAGTGTTGAAGCCTCCAAGCTGACTGATAGCCATAACCATACACGCAGTGAAAACTGCGCGGCCCGTAGCAGGTGTAGAGAATACACGCCCGAATGTAGTCCAAATCGACTCTTCAGACATTGCATCCGTGCTCTCGCGCAGGGAGAGCTCAATCGAGCGAATCTTTGCTTCGCGTTGGACAGGGGTGGATTCGGGGTAAATTCGTAGTAGGACAGCTTCTGCTTCTTCACGCTTGCCATGAGAAACGAGTTGTCGAGGTGATTCCGGGCAGAGTACCAGAAGACCAGCCAGTAGAATCGCCGGGGCTGCTCCGATACCGACAGTGGCGCGCCATCCTTCGCCCTTGACCTCGGCGAAGCCAGCACCGAGGGAACTTGCAAGCAGTTGACCGAAAGTGACACTCATGTTGTTAAAAGCTACCATGCGGCCGCGATACTTCGCTGGAGCCAGCTCACCAACTTTCACTTGTCAGTCGATCGAGCCGGCGTGATGGTTAGAACGGAGACTTACTATACAGAGGCACAATCATAGCTGCACCTCCCACACCAAGTCCCACCACGAATCTGCCAGTGGCGAATTGCGGGATGGAAAATGCCGCAGTTTGCAGAACTGTTCCGATAATGAAGAATAGACACGATCCCCAAATGGGCCAGCGACGACCAAATCGATCCGCGGTGAGACCAGCTGCTACCGCACCCACCAGGGCTCCGCCACTGGTGAGAGATGTTACCATTTCCTGCTCGCTAGAGCTGAGAGTACGGCCGAGAGAAGTGCCAATGGTGACCAGCACCGAGGAAATATACCCAGTGTCATATCCTACAAGTTCGAACCCAGTGGTTAATGGTGTTCTCTTACATCTTCAAGCGGTGGCGAATAGGTAGGACATACCGAACAGGAGACCACCGATAGAAACAACAATCGAGATTAGCCATGCCGATTTGGACGCAGCGGTGGATTCAATCCCACTTAGCTCCGACTGATCTTTATCCAGGTCCAGCTGTTGAATATCTCCAACTTCCTCGACATACTCCGCAGAGGGGTTGTCTACTTTCAGATCATCTTTACCAGAACTCATAACTGGTTCTATTCCCCGAAAATGTGGAGTGTATCAGTAATATAGAAATATAGAATATGCAAAAGAAAGAGAGCAGAAGAGCCCAGCGATGCACGATTCTATTTCCCCGGAGATTCTAACTCCCTTTTATATTAGCTGATGATCCGGCTATCAGTCCGCAGATATGTAGCCCATGTTGCCCCATAGTGCCTTCGGGAACTGCCCACCCCCGTGGGGTAGTGCAGATCGCGACCGGGCAATGTTTCTCCTTTCACTCGTCCAAACTGGGCGGATGGCTCCGGATGCGCTGATTGGGCTCGTTCCAAAGTCAAAGGGTCATAACGGTTCGGGCTCGATTTCCCTCCTTTAAAATATCCACATTCCCCGCGGCTGCTGTAACCTATCACAACGCGTGCGAAGTCATCCAAGCCTTTCGTATCCCTACCACGCGTCTCCTAGGGGTAACTCCCCCGTCGGTCTATATTGCCCTGTTTTACCTTGTCTGATTCCGCCTCACTTCTAACCTTGTTTCATCATGCCCTGATAATATGACGGCTATTGAGTGTTCTAGGAATGGCTTCTTGGACACTTGGCCTTGAAACATTTAATCCCTCATTGACTTGTCGCGAAGGTATATCCCTCAGTTTTGAGTTGTCATTTTCCAACGCGAGGTCCTGCAAGCTCCAATCTTGATCCAAGTCAATTACCAGTGGCGCCACCGTCGAAATTGTAATCATGGACGGCAATTGCTTCCCCGCAAAATGCCATGGGAATGAACCACGGTTCCCACCAACGGACAGCCATCTTGATTCTGGAAATCGTAACTACATCATATGGCCTACTTCTACCTTCAACCTTCCCCCAGAAATATGAGGTTGAGCAGTTCTGTATTGATGATAATGATAACCTCTACAGGGGGGAGAGGAATGGCCCATCGCACCTCGCTATTCTATTGAAATCAACCCACGCCAAAATTTAACTTGAGGTGGGCTCTTGAACAGTTTTATATATCGCCTATTTATCAGCAGGGGGTTGAATTTGAGTTCCCTCCCGCTGATGGGATCCTCAAACAGGTCTGGAGCTCCATCCTCCTCAGGCGCATTACCCTCATAACCCTCAACAACCGCAACCATCTCTATCAAATGCTTTCTAACCTCTTGCAAATTCAGGACATTCTCGGCTCACACCGTCCAGCTTAAACTGTTTCGCACGAAAGAATCCTTCAACTGATGCCGTGGCAAAGAGCACACGCACTGAATGCCCCTGAGGCAACCGAGTTGCCGAAGTGATGTGTTCACAATTCAAATAGTAAAGGTTGGTGTTGAAATCTCTTGAGTGCTCCTGAGGTCGCTCAGCAACAATTTCCTCGATAAACTGGGTCACAGTGCCCTCCACATCAGACATGAACCACATATGCACAATCCTTGCCAGCTCTATTGCGGCTAGAATTTGGTCACTCTTGTCTTCCGTGTCAAAATTTATTTTGTCGGTGTAAAGATATTGAAGAATTGTCTCAAAAGGTCTCACTGAGACGACTGCCTTTTCTTCGAAGGTGAATACATGCCCATCCCTTTCAGAGGAGCCGCCTTGAAATATCTTTGCGAAATAAGAAATAAGGAGCCTTCGAGCAAAGAATACTCTTGTACACGCGATATTATGGACCACGTGATTCGATTCTTATTATCACTTGGGGCCCGTTGTAAAGCGAGAGAAAACTAAAAGTTCAATGGTCAGAAAGGAAGTCTGCGCATATGAAAAGTACTAACTTCGCGCCAAAGTCGTTCGTGGTGCCCTGAGATCGCTCGGCCATTTTGATGTTTTGGAATGTAAGAGTGATCCTGGAAGAAAGGGGTTCAGAATTTGCAGTTCAGATCCACCGAGGACATTGAAGGCTGTGGGAGATGAGAAGTCCTGGTGACTTGGCTAGTAAAAATAGTGATAAATGAATTCGAATGATGAAGGTGATTAGTGAACTTGTGACAAGTTGATGCTCTTTATATTTGTGGGTTGGGAACTTGTTAGTGATGCTGTCCGTTTGCTATTGCGTAGACAATGAATGAAGGCAAACCCGCAATCAAATTCAAGAGATCCAAACGTAATTGCTCATGTATTGGGGATTTCTCGGTTGAATAATCCGTATGTTATCATATGGTCAATCGTTCCCTAGGTCTTCAGGCACACACTTATTCAAGTCATACAGACACAGTATCGACATATTATTTTCGCGCGATTTCTGCTCCATTATACCTTAATTTGGCTGGCCTGAAAATTTCTACTGAATATGCTGACGCGAGGGGCTATTTGATCATGTAAGCTCACTGAATTTGCTTCGAATATCCTCTGTCGAAGCCTCTTCAATTTCGTTACTGTTTCAATTTCCTTGTTATGGCAGTACTCGAGCACCGAGCACGTAAACCTCCTAACAAATCTACCCGGTGCTTTTATATAACATGACCTACACACCACCGTATGTTTTCTTTGTCGACCGGGGCCCACTGATCCGAGCAATTTTCATTATTATGGCAGTCCTCCCAACGCTTGCCGTCATACTAAGATTTTGGTCAAGGGCCCTGTTGCCGGGTAATTCAAGGGGAAAACCAAAGTTGAGATACTGGTGGGACGATTGGGCTGTTCTCTTGGCCGCGGTTAGTGCTTTAAAATTATACTGTCCAGCAACTGGCTAACCCCGGTTTAGCTGATAAACATTGCTGTGTGTGCCCTTGGCCTGAAAATCGTGGATCAAGGTATTGGAGACAATTTTCAATCAATGTCCTCTGAGAATTACATATCCTTTCTGAAGCGCCTCCTGGCTCTCTATATCCTTTTTGATGCAGGAACTTTCGCGGCAAGGGACTCAGCATTGCTTTTCTTTGCAAGAATTTTCAACGATGCCGCATCTTGAGTTCAATATGCGTTATCGCTGGTACAAATACTTAATGTCGCATGCTATATGAGCAATATTCTCATGCTCGTGTTTGCATGTTCTCCGATCTAAAAATATTGGATGCCAGATATCCGAGGTATCTATATGGACTGGAAACCAGTATTCCTGGTTGGCGATATTCCCATTCTAACAATGGACTTTCTTATTTTACTACTACCATTGCCGATGCTGTATAAGCTACAGATGCCGCTGCAGCGAAAGATGCTGGTTTTTGGGGCATTTCTTTGTGGTTACTGGTCAGTCGATTCCATGTATCATGTTCGTGCCATCGCTTATGACTATGTCCAGCGTACCTGCCGTATCGACTGGTCGTATCACCACATCAGTTCAGGCTGCTAAGAGACTAGCTAATGACCCAAAATGTAAGTCGGACCAAGATGTTTTAATCCAGTAACTCACTCACAGCTCACCAGATGAGCTTACGAGCTCCTTCATATGGGCTGGTCTAGAGACTCCTATATGTATTATCAGCAACATTTTCTGGTATTGTATAGTTATGTAGAAATGAAGAGTTGATTGAAATATTCTCATGAGAAGCAACGATGATTTTAGGATCCTGCAGCTTGAGAAAGACAACTGAAAAGGCATGCTCGAAATGTATGCTGGCGGTAGATCTGATTTGGAGGACACAGTCCGATATTGTATCGACGATGCAACACTCGCGCAGCAACGAGAGATGAGTTTTCAGGGGAGAGTTGCAGTGTTGGAGTCCAGAGTAACCAATCACAGAAGCCCCCTGACACAAAATAAAGCAGGTAGCAGGCTCTTATCGCTCTTTAGTAACTCATTGGCACCGTCTCCCAGCGGATGGGGTCCATAAAACAAAATCCACGAGTTCGCCAGGGCCCATGCAAAATTGAGTTTACCTCTCAAATAAGATCAGCACAGAACGGAGGAGATTTCTGAGTCAATTCGGCGAATTTGTATTAGGGGGTTTGTATATACCCTTCCACCGAAGCAGCAACCAGAAGGCGCCGAACAGGATGTTCACGAGGTAGTTTCGATGACGATTTGATATGATCAGCATTTAGAAAATAAGTGTTAGGCTCCTTAATACTATTGCCAGAGATCCGTAAATTCTTGGCAGAAATAAGTGTTCGCCTGATGTACTCCGCCATTTCGACATCTAGTCCTTGTATTTGACACATATCTGCAAATAAAGCCAGTTCTATAGCAGCAGAAATCCTCTCCTCGGGGCTCTCTACATCAAAGTCTCCGATACCCCGGTGTAGCCATTCAACAACAGCTTCGAGAGCACGCGTAGAAATTTCATCGTCCACCTCTTCTAGATGGACTGGCTGCTCCTTTGATTCTTTGAAGTGGCCATTTTTGAACATCCTTGTGAAGTGAAGTGACTTTGCGCATAGCAAGTCTCTTGAAACTGTGATTTCGATATCAGTCATCTTGCCTCTAAGTTTGACAATAGGCCCGTAGATGAGAGGAACGATCCTAAAGAATAGTCAGAAAAGGTTCCGTTTTCAGGGTCACAAGGTGTACTTCCTTTTTACAGAAACGTCGTCCGTTAGGTCTGGATGTCATGGCCATTTCTAGTACATAAAGTGACTAGTCGATAGTATTGCTAGATAGACCACAGTGAATGCTGCTCAGGAGAAAGGGCTGGGGCAAAGAAATATGAAAAATGGCGGTTTATATTTATTTGGAAGGATCACCTATACGTCACTTGATCTAATAAGAAACCTTGGAACATAAGCCTGTCTAACTGAATCATCCGGTTCTGCCCAAAGTCTATTGGGACCGCCGGTGGGAGAGTCCGCACAGGCGACCAGGCTGTCCCCGTCACTCCTTCCCTTCTTGAGGTTTCTCATTCAATTTTACCTCACCTTCCTAATTGGGATACTACAGTGGCTGGAAAGGACTTTGAGGCCGCTCGTTATTCACGATAACTGTCGCTGATCTCCAAAACTATGATAAAGAAAACTTGACGTAGTGTCAAAATTGTTCGAATTGTCACGTATATTAATGGGTAGCTAACTAGTTTCCTACTGGGTTGCTTGATCTATAATAGTACATGGAGGTTCTAGAGTACTGTCAAGCTTGTTACTTGGTACTGTATATATAAACATCTGGGCACATGGGCAAAAGCTCTGAATTCACGAGAGTGAAACAGAGGGTTTTCTTGGAACAAGATCCTTCGCAGGCCATCTACGTTCAACAGCAGCGATTACAACCGTCAAAACCATCTCGAGAAAAAAGAACATAGCAGCTATCTCATATCCAACCTTAAACCGAGGCTGCTGACCGGTATTATAGGCCAAAAGGGGAACCCAGGCATTGAATGTAAACGAAACAGCCTCCATGACTCCGATCACAACGATGCGGTGCTCTGCCGAAAACCCGCATGTTTCACTGACCCACGACATGAATATGATCCCAGCCCCCGTTTCAACGTAAGTCAAAAGCCAACCCGTCATCATGGCAGCTGTATTATGCTCCGGCCAGACAGAGAGAATGATCGTCCCAACCAAAGCTGGTACACAGGCAAATACTACAACAGGCCATCGAATCCGCAGGTAGTCACTAGTCCAAGCATAGAGAAGCGTGAAAATAATTTGCAACCCATAGCCAGCCGAAGGAATGACGTTGACTTGGTCAATGGAATATCTGCCCGTGGATTTCAGCCAGACATTGAAGTATGAGTAAATCCGTAAGCCCAGCACATGGCAGATAAAAACAGTCGAAAATAGCCAGACCGGCCACGAGCGAAAGACATCCACGAATGTGCGCACAGTGAGTTTCCCAGCCGGCGCGCGGCCGACATTCTTCATTCGTCGCTCCGCCTGATCAGTCTCCTCCTTGCTTAACCACCGATTCTTACTATTACTTGGCGAGTCTGGGATTGCCCAGAACCCATACAGAGCTATCGGAATACCAAGGATGCCGTCGAATATGAAAAGCCATTGCCAGGCAGCGAGACCTCCACGGCCATTCATACCGGAGTATAGCGCAGCCTGCAAGTAGCCAGAGAACATGTTGGCGGCACTTGAAGAGGCCTGGAAAATGGCGGTACGCTTGGCTAGCTCCTGGGGTGTATACCAATTCCCCAGAAGCGTAATTATGCCTGGATAAGCGGAGGCCTCGAATAATCCAATAAAGAAGCGTATTGCGAATATCGTCCTGGCATTTTTGGCCGCTGATAAAGCCATCACTAAGACACTCCACAGAAGTTCCAGAGCAGGGAGCCATATCGATGGACGGATCTTGGTTAGGACCAGCTGTGATGGGATTTGCCCGATGATATAGCCGATGTTCCAATATGTTGTTAAATAGTTCAAGTCATTCCCTTTCAAATCCAGTGCTTCCTTCATACCAGAGACGTAGGCATTGGATGTCTTGCAAAAAAAACAACAACATTAGGTCGTTTCTGATCGCGATGTTCGTGCATTACTTACATTGGATTGGTCGAGAGATTTTATGAAATACGCTGTGCATGCATAGCTCAATAACCACCAGTCCACTTTTTGGACAAGTTGACGTTCCTCTGGTGTTTTATCCCATGTATCCCATAGCGCGGCCTTTAACCGTGCCGTACGACTCTGAGATTCTGATATTTGGTGCGTTTCATTGCCCGACTGGCCGATCTCCTGGTCCCCAACATTGGTATTTGCTTTTAGATGATCTTCGAACATCACGATGTAAGTGAGCTATGGCTGGATGCCCGGACTCATTCCTGGTTTTATAAGTATTTGATGATTAGATACGACTTTTAAATGCTGAGCACATCATGAGGGCAGATTGGATGGGCCTAGTACTTTTCTAGAAGTCACCGGCGCACCTCCGATCAACTTTACCCGTTTTGGGGGCGGCCGACACACGCAACTTCCGGCTTCGATGGTGTCACACGCTACGGGCGAAGGCCGATAATTTATAGTTTTGAGGACTATCTGAAGTTATGGCAAGTTGTTCTACATATATAAGACTCGTTATCAGTCTATACACATTTCAATTACATTTCGTCGATTTATTATGGAAATTGATCGAGTAGCTATCATAGGAGCCGGTCCTTGTGGCCTCGGAACCGCCAAGTAAGTGACCTGCCGACTTAGATCACCACAACCCGAGTTCTGCTAAAAATCAATAGATACCTCATAGCGGAGAAAAGGTTCAAAGAAGTGACAATCTTTGAGCAGCGCGACAAACCAGGAGGTGTCTGGAACTATACAGGCGATGAAGGGATAGATTTCAAACAAAGAATCCCTAGTCACCAGCCTAGCCGGGTACCGAAAGAACCCGTCAAAGGCACCTTTGCTTCGCCGGTCTATGATTCCCTGGAGACGAATATTCCAAATTCGCTCATGCAATTCTGCGATCAGCCCTTTCCACCTGGAACTGCATTATTTCCCGCGCATGGAGTTGTTAAAGAATACCTCCATCAGTACGCGGATGACTTGAGGCCTTATATACGTTTCAACTCGCTCGTAACTGATGTCTCACCTTCCAAATCTCATCAGGAGAAAAAGTGGACAGTGACCTGGCGTAACATTAAAACCAATGAATTGGCTACAGCGCATTTCGACGCGGTTATTGTCGCCAACGGGCATCATAATGATCCGAATCTCCCATCGATCCCAGGAATTGCGGCGTGGGAAGAAAGGTATCCGGGCTCAATCATACATTCCTCAGATTATCGACGCGCGAAAAAGTTCGTAAACAAGGTATGTTATCCCATTTCCCGAAATTCCACTTAATGATCATGCTGAATATCATTAGAAAGTCATCGTCGTCGGATACTCCGCATCGGGAATCGACATCGCGTCCCAAATCAGCCAAGTCTCAAAACACCCCTTACTAATTTCTGAGCGGTCGGAAACTGCTCTCTCTCCGCATCAAGCGGAATCAGCGGAATCAGCACAAATAGTACCTCAGATCAACCTACTTGATCCTGAAAACTCACGAATACAGTTCGCCAACGGCCACGAGGAGCGCGATGTTGATCACATCGTTTTCTGCACAGGCTATCATTTCTCTATCCCTTTCCTATCAAACCTCCAGCCACCTATCTTTACAGATGGGTTGAGACCCCACAATGTGTTCCAGCATATTTTCTATGTTCCCGAACCGACGCTTGCGCTGGTTGGATTCCCGCAACGGATCGTGCCATTCCCTTTCAGCCAGGCACAAGGGGCTTGGATTGCACGTGTATTCGCAGGACGAGCTTCACTGCCTTCGTCAGATAAGATGCAGGGGTGGATAAACGAGTGGGAAGTTGTGCGAGGCGAAGGTCGCAGCTTTAACACGTTGGCCTTTCCCCTTGATGCGGAGTATATCAACCACTTGTATGAACTGAGCAGCGGGGCTACCACGCGAGAGGAATTGGAGAATGGTGGGCATGGGAAAGCGCCTCCATTCTGGGGCGCGAAGGAAAAGTGGGCCCGTGAGAGGTTTCCCTTGATCAAAAAGGCATCACAGGCCTTGGGGGAGCGACGCAGGGAAATCACAACCCTTGAAGAATTGGGCTTCAGTTTCGAACAGAGTCTTTCGGGGGAAGGGATTGATAAACCACACTTGTAAATAATTGATACAGTATAGCTCGGTAGATCGGTTCCATAGAGTTTGATATTTAGAAGATGCTCCAACCGGGAGGTGGCGATCACAACATATCGGATCCCAAGCCGCCGAAATGGCTTACCCATTCTGCATCTTTGCCTGGACCATCGGGTCTTTCTGCTGCGGAACTTGCAATTTCTCCTCGTGCGAGGCAACTTAGACCGTTAATTCTATCCACGTCGACGGTTCCTTGCGACAGTCTTGTTTTGACGGCCTTGAATCTTAATGGCCAGTTGTAAAAAGACGATGTGCCCAATGTCTCATTCAATAAATTCACGAGGTCATCCTGGATAGATTGGAATACTAGATCGGCCCCTAGCATCGGCGAGGTGATCAGAGATGATCCTGGCGATTCGGCCAGTGGTATAACATGACCCTTCACCCTCACAATAGTTGCTGCCAAGCGTCGTAGAATATCTGAGGATTCGTGGGCAGCGCTCCAGCTCGGTGGGAAGAGTTCAAGCAAAGATGCAAGAAGCTCGATTTCAGGAAATTCCTGGAATCCTGGCACAGATTCCCCGACGCAATAGAAGAATACTGCAGTTAAAGATAGCAAGCGACATAGAGTGATCCAATTCATTGGTAAGTGCTGCCTATCGCGAAGGACCAAGCTTAGTTGGACGTATTGTTGTGCGGCGGCTTGCAGATTCGGTATATTGTCTTGTGTTATCGCCCCGCTTTGTGCAGGGTGATATAGCAAAAGAAGAAGGTTTTGATGGCGCACATTGAGCCAGGTAATAGTTGTGTGAAATGGAAGTTGATCCTGTTCCCATAGGGCGGAGCTGGATAAGAGACAGCCTTGTGTATACCAATCTTCAACTTCACGGTGTAGCTCTGCGGTGTCCGCTGGCGAACACCCATCTTCAAAAGTAGCCATGATGCGTGTCTCTAACTGCCGAAGGGATATCACCTGTCGATTCACTTGAAGTGCTATTGTGTATTGATGTCTTTCGTCGGAGGCGTACTCGTCTATCATGATGCCGGGAAGGGGTATTTGCATAGAGCTCGATGGAAACCCAGGTCGTAGTCCATAAGATACGCTAATCATGCGATCGTATATGAATACCGACCATCCCAGTCGTCTTCTAAGCTCAAGTTCACGCGACGAGAAACTGTGGCTGTTCGGAGGATCATTGAAAAGCCCGATTGTCAGTGCGTGTCGGGTGAGCACACCTGCGATTGTCCTGGGGTCTAGATCACTCGGCTTAAACAGGAGATATAATCCCAGCAATAGCAAAGTACCTGTAGATAGCTCGGTTATTTGGCGAAGGCATTTGCAAAGGACTTCCCGTAGATCGGGCTCGAATGACCCATCCCGTAGGTCCTGCATTTCGCCGGCTCGCTGTAGTGTGGTGAAGCCGATAGCTATAATTATGTGCAAGCGACTTGGCAGAACAGATCGAGGGATATATTCATCCTTGGCGTGTTGATTGAGGAGCATCTCGAAATCTTCCAGAGTAGAGTCGCCGTCGCAGAACGAATAGGCGCGATGGACGTGTCGAAAATACGCTTGTAAACACCTGCGACCCTCAAGGACAGAGACGAGGTCGCTGCTCTCTAAAGGTGAAGCATTTTGTATATGGTGACAATCCTCTTCCATATTAACATCTCGGTCAATTGATGATGCATCGAGTGACACTGGCCCCAAAGACAGAGATCTCCCTGTTTCGACCGATTCAATGGGACATGCATTGGGTGGCATATTTTTGTTCACCAAGGAGCTAAGCCATTCTATACGCGATCGCAGCTCGCGCTCTTGCTCAGGAGAAAATTCGGCAATATCTTTCTCCATGTGTGAGCAAGGAAACAATGCGTCAATGCATGACTTGCATGATCCTTCAGCAGTTCGCGTACATCGCTTTTTCTGTTGACGGCATCTGCGACAGGCGGGAAGAGTGGATACTCGTCTACTGTGGACTGTCGCACTGGTCTGAACAGTCAACTGGCCGATCTTTTCATTTCCTTTCGGCCTGTGCAGTGGATATATTCGGAAGCGATTGGTACCTTCCATGTTGGTCGGTATACGAGTAAATAAAACATCCCCCGGAAACCTCCTGGGAGTCTTGGAGGTCGTGTTCAGCCTTACTAAGATTTGAATGATGCCATTTTAGACATGGATTGCGTTTATCTCTTCGAAATGTTTGAACTATTATTTGTTTCTCAAGAGGTTACAAATTCGCCATACGATATAATGAAACAACCTTGGAATAACATCCTCAGCTACTTTCTGTTGGGGGCAGGATGGTTCCCGAGGTCGCCAGTTCAAGCCTTGGAAATATATTTTTGGATAGGTTTCAAGTACAGATCAGATAAGAAGCACGCCATCATGATGAGACTGAAAAAGTATTATTGATCGGCCATTCTCCGACCTGCCTATCGGAAAGGACCCATAGCGGCGTCGAGCATCAGCTTCTTAAATGTAAAACTACCTCAATCGAGAGTCCCATTTTATTATTTGCAATATGGTGAACGAAGCCGAAGCCGTGGAAATCTATCACTCCGCCATCCATTTCGATGGCCTGAACATCGCCAACTGGTCCCGGGATATTTTCGAAGCCTGGCACGAAGGCGGCATAACCGGTGTCTCATGCACTTGCGGCATTTGGGAGGGCTTCCGAGGGTCTATTGCGAATGTGGTGCAATGGAAAAGATGGTTCGAGGAGCATTCGGATCTCATTGTACAGGCACATACTGTACGCGACGTCCGCCAAGCAAAACGCGATGGGAAGACTGCTGTATTACTCTCATGGCAGAACACTGCCGGGATCGAAGATCAGATTGACTACCTTCGAGTATTTCGTGATCTAGGCGTGCGAAAAATGCAACTCACCTATAATACTCAGAACTACTCCGGGGCTGGGTATACCGAGATCCGGGATTCTGGCCTCACCGGGTTTGGAAGACAGGTTGTGGACGAAATGGGTCATTTGGGGATAGTGGTTGATTTATCTCATGTTGGTCCGGTGACGAGTGAAGATGTGATTGAATATGCGAAAAAGCCACCCTGCTTCAGTCATGTCTTACCCGGGGGATTAAATGATCACCCCCGCAACAAGTCCGACCATCTGCTACGTCTCTTGGGGAGTCGGGGTGGATTTGTGGGACTAAGTCAATTTGGACCACATATGGAGAAAGGAAATGATTCCACAATCGACGATTATGTGGCAGTGTTGGACTACGTTATTGGGCTGATTGGAGAAGATTTGGTTGGCGTAGGCTCAGACGCTAGCGAGGGACACGCACGGCCAAGTGAGTTTATGGCTTGGTGCAACTTGGATAAAGGTTATGCTCGCCGCCTCACTCCTTGGGGTAGCCAGAAAGTGGTGAAGCCTCTCGGCCCCTTGAAGGAGCGCGCAGAGCTCGCCAAAGCTATGTCTCGTGCCGGATGGGGAGAGAACAAGATACGCAAGGTTCTGGGCGAGAACTGGCTTAGTTATTTAGAACGCATTATCGGCGAGTAGTATATAGCTTTTTGCAATCTCGAAGTCTTTATAAATGTCCGGGTCGTAAATTTTTGATTGGGTCTTCTCTAGGGGAATTATTCTATCTACTCTTCATGCTGCGGCAATAGCCGAGGCAGATGCGATATATTGACATTTCCACCGCTGACCACCAATCCCAAATTGTAAACCCTCAGCCCGTCTGCCGAGCATTTTTGCTCAATATTCCGTCTAAAGTCCTCATTGTATAGTGCAACAGCCAGTGGGACCGCCGAGCTGGGTTCCACTACAATCTTCATTCTTTGCAAAATCAACTCAAGAGCTCCGCGGATCTGATCTTCTGTAACAGCATATACCCCTTTGACATATTCGGGGTTTTGGATGACAGAGAATGGAATTTCACCAACGGGAGTGCGAAGACCGTCCGCAATTGTCATACTACGAACCACCTCAATTCTCTTCCCTGCTAGAAGTCCCCTGCGACAGTCATCGGCCCCCTCGTGTGATGGTTCAGAACCGAAGACATCGATACCAGTCCCCTCACAGCTCAGCGCGACACCACTAAGCATACCTCCACCTCCACATGGTGCCATGATTCCCGAAAGGGTCTGAGATCCAGGAAGGAGCTCAGTGGCTTGACTCTGCAGCTCAAGGCCCAGACTGCCCTGACCGAGCAGTGTATCCGGGTGATCGTAAGGCGGCACAAAGACGTTCTCGTAGTTCATATCTGCTAACAGTTTATTCACAACCTCCAGCCTCTCTTGGGGTGTTGACCCGCTAAAGTGCACAGTTGCACCGTAGCCCTTTGTTGCAGCTATCTTCGCCGGCATTGACACCGATGGCATCACGATATGAGCGGGGTAGCCCAGCTTACCGGCAGCCAACGAAACCGCCTGCGCGTGGTTTCCAGAGGAATGGCTCACGATGCGTACTGGGAGGAGATTTTCCGGGTTGGTGCCCTGAAGTCTCTTCTCTCGCTCTTCTTGGTATCGGAGAATAGCATTGAAAGCGCCGCGCGGTTTGAATGCGCCGATTCGTTGAAAGTTCTCGCATTTGAACATCAAGTGTAGACTAGGACTCGCTGGTTCCTGGCCTTCCCATTGTGTTCCCACAAGGTTATCTGGTGATTGCGGTGTGCTGGCTAGGCTATCAATATAGCCGCTGGAGAGAACGGGGGTAAGATGGACCTTCCCCTTGATGCGGTTGGCTGCCTCCTGTACGGAGGTTCGACATAGAGGGGGGCATGTTTTGATGTCTGCCATCTCGACGGTTGAGGATTGGTGAAATTATGACTTTGTTTCCATTTATAATTCATCATTGATCGAGGGAACTAATGCATGCCCCGCTCGCGATGAGGGGTAGAGAAGTTCCTGTGAATCACTTTTGCACCGGAACTAGTTCAAAATTCTTTCGCTTATCGCCGACCTGATGCGAAGGTGTAAGCGATAAACGTGGCGGCTCTAAGGTTTGTTGGCAAAATGATAAACTCAAATTGGATCTATGCGGGACTCTTGAGGCAGTCTTTCCTGCCTCGATGGAAGGTGGAGGCGACTTATCTCGGAGTAAAACCGAGAAACACAACGGTGTGGTATAGTATTGCGTAATGCGGGGTAGTATTGATCTAATACAGATTCACCTCATCGATCAAAAATTTATAATACTATTCTTGCTATGGAAAATATCTGAATCTAAACGTTTCTTAATCCGCAAATGGCCGAATGGCGAGGATAACTATTCTCTTGGTTCAAAGTCAGCTATAAGAGGGGTTATTGTAGCGAAACGCAATCCAATGCCAGCGAGAACACGAGTCCAAGTGGCCGCGATATCTCCGGAAGAATGAGATCAGGTATGAAGTAGAATTATGGGCTAGAATAAGAAGAGTAAGACAGAGATGATATATACATTTGATGGAACTTTCATTCCTAATTTAAAAAGCACCAAGGACAAACTTTCAAGGCGAAGCTATTAAATTCCACCAAACTCACCAACATTTCACTCGGCCCTATTCCTCATCATAGAGATCTTGAATTTAGTTAGAGTAGCGGAAGTTGAGCTTCTCCTTGTCGGTCTTATCCGAAAACGCCTCTTGTCGAATCTCTTCTTCTGTTTGTAGAACGGCCCCCTTCCTTGAAGTTTGTCACGTCGCGCATTTTCCAGCTTACATAGCAGACCATAGGCGCTGATACTTAGAGCACCAACTGCTAGACTCGCCAGCAGACCGATGTAGCCTTTGTGATAGAGCGGTGCGTCCTCAGTGCGGAAGACCTGAGGACCCAGGATATTGCTTATAATAGCCCAAGAAGAACATGGCACTCAGAGTAACCTTCTTTGTATGACCAGATGTATTCGCCATCGGCAATGAAGTAATTATTGTATAGGGGGCCCAATAGGCGTAGAACGCATAATATGGGCCAAGAAGAATGACTTTGTTATCTCGCGGAAGCTGCCACATGCAGATGGCAGCAACCATTGGGAATAGAATGGCAAAAAATATCAGAGCACAACGCCAGCCAGGAAAGCGGCTGGCAGCGATATTCACAAGAATCGCCCATATCGTCGCGACTACTCCGGTCGGAACCTCGATAAGAGTTGTTTGAAGTGGCGTGAATCCGAGGCCGTTGACTATGATGGCAGAGAAAGTAACAAGTGCACCTTTAAAAATATCAAGTTAACTGGCGAAATTGTAACAGAGAAATCATAGGGGTGGATGCTGTCATACCATTTGGAATGTTCATCGCACAAGCAGCGATCGAAATCAACCAAGACTTCGGATCCAAGAGACATTCTTTGATTTGATACCACTTGATAGTCTTGTCCTCAATTCCCGTGTTACTTTTGCTGATACGCTCGAGACAAATGAATTCCTCACGATCATTCAGCCACCACGCTTCGACCGGGGAGCTGGGCAGGCAGATGTAAACAATCACTGCCCAGGCAGCGGTAATGGCACCAAGGGCGATAAACAGCAGACGCCATGGAGCAATAGAGCTGTGGCTGTGTCCAACGCCGTAAGAGAGAAGTCCTGAAATGATGGAGGACAGAGTATTGAACCAAATGGCCACTCTGATAGGCTGCTCTGGAACAGTCCACCACATTGCGGTGACCAGTGGTGAAATGAATTCTGTCTATACTCCGTAGCTGATGAAAATATCATCATATGCTTTATAGTTTAGCGCGCGCAACGCCGGCAAGCTCCTGACTTTCGCCACTACGCCAGGCAGATCCAGCCTTTGACTTTTCTTGCTTCCAGCGCCATTTCGGCTCTTCCTGAGCCTTCTTAGTCAACAGATCTTCAACAAACTTGCCAAAAATAGGCATCATCTTGAATCCATGACCAGAGTCACCCGACAGCACCATCAGCGATTGCCCACTTCCAGGCACAAAATCTATAATGTAGTCTGAATCGTCGGTGTCTGCAAACCAGCAGAGATGCTTGTCAATCAAAGGTCGGTTTGCAAGATGCGGCAATGCTTCCTTCAGAAGTTGGCGAATGAAAACCTCATCTTCGGCAGGGATGAATTCCGATTCTGCAGCACTAGAGAACGGTAGAGACAAGCCATCTTTCGACCAAGCGAAATTAGTATACGCTCCTCCCATGTGGCAGAACTTCAGTTTGTTGGTCTCCTTATCAGGCTCAAAGAAGAAGGCCAAATCCCGAACGTTGGTGACAGGAATGCCCCTGAGACTCTCTGCTTCTTCGCGACTAAGCTGGATGTGCGCAACACCCCAGCAGCGACCGGTCATTTGTTTGCCAATATCTGGAATAAGATCGGTCACTCCTGCTCCCAATGCAAGGGCGATTTTATCCGCAAAGTGCACTTTTCCTCCGTTTGTCCTAGCACCAACGCATGTCGCGCCGCGTCTTGACGAGGAATAGAGTAGAGCTTGAACGTGCCCATCTGCCTTTCCGAGGTGGAATCGAACACCTAGGTCGACGCAAGCCTTGTAGATAGCTTTGAGGGTATCTGCGGAGTGACCGTATCCTGCGAGTTTGTTGAAATATCCAGACCATCCTGGGACCTCTCCGAATGCAGGAACAAGTGATTTAACATCAGCCGACCCGCGCACTTCCTCTACCTTCCCAGCCCATGCTGGATGGTTCTTGATAGACGCAAAGTATTTCTTAGTCACTTGCTTCGTAGCCTCAGGCGCAGCACTTGAAGTGACATTGAGGAAACCAGTTTGGTGGTAGTAGGGCTTGTATAGCGGATCGACCTGCCACCGATGAATTGCTTCCTACTGCCTCATTAGATCCTGCTTAACACGACGGAGAGAGGTAATTGCTCTTGTCCACGCTAGGCACGTACCAGAGCCAGGTCCGTATAAAAAGGGTCCGCATATTCTGCTCGAATGACTTTGTTCAAGTCATTCGCGGCGCTGAATGGGCTAGGAATTTCATCGGCCTTGTCGAGTACGGTGATGTTCGAATAGCCCTGGGATGCGAGATGATGAGCTGTAGCTAGGCCAAAGCATCCTGCACCTATCACCAGGATTGACTGGCTCTTCTTGTCTGCGGACATGGCTGCGTGCAAGGTAGGGCGGGATTTGCGATCGTGAATTGGAAGGATGGCAGCCGTTGCCAATGTTCGACGACAGGATGAGAGAATTCGAACCCGTAAACTTCCAGCGGTCAAATTTTCCCTGGGGCCTTTTTGTCTGTGAGAAGATTAGGAAATTTGCCTAGAGTCACCAAGCGATCCGGCTAATCGTGACTCACTTCTCCTCCGATTGTTCGAATCTCACCCGGTGTGCAGGTACAGGCGACGAGATAAATGCCGATAGCCTTTTGCGATATCGACGAAGCTCAACCGTGGCTCTCGATATCTTAAGCGATGCCGCTCCGATTCACTGGATCTCTCTTACACCCCGCGTTCCCCGCATCCCCCACTTTCGGGGTTCCTGTTCGCCTCCACCTTCTGCTCGATTATCGGAACAGTGTGAAATGTGATGGTGAGTTCCCCTGCTGTTGAAAGATAAGCTATTGATTGTTCTGGAGATCGATGTGCAGTAATTTACCTACTTCCATCTCACTCAATCTAACGCATTTCACTGGTAGAAAAGAGACCCACAGTGCGATAGATGCAAGCGCCTGGGTAGGTCCTGCAGCTACGGACTGAAGCTGCAATGGCCCGAGGACTCCGTTGCAAGGGGTATTCTCAGCGTCAAATACAGCTTCAACGAGCGGGACTGTCTTCGCATGGATCTGACCATCGTTCAACCCGGACCAAGAACCGCCCCCAATCGAGAACGTCAAAGACGTCAAGAGGTGCGACATTTTTTGTCAATACATCATGCGATGATATCGATTCTTACTTCGAGCATATTCAGCTACGGCCAGTCCACAGGACTGAAATGGAAATTCTCGAAATGGGCAATAATATTGAGGATCGAGAGGACGACGATGTCTTGAGGTTTCCATGTGTGGCCCAAGCTAGGATTTCTGATGGGGAGCAGTCACCATGGGGCAATTCACTGCTTTCAAAGTTCAAAGGAGCTGTGCCTGACCTCTTCACATCATCAGTACCAATATCTTTGAGCATGTGGCCTTCCCTTGGCCCTGCTGATTACTATGTCCTGGAGTACTATGACAGGGTGATTTGCAGCACGACAACACTCTTTGATGTTGAAACTCATAATTCCCAGAGAATCGTCATCATCCCATTATCCTGTCTCTCCGACTCGGTTCGCACAGCGGTACTCGCGCTAAGCTCACGTAAATGAGCATACATTGATCCTCGTTTCCGGCCGAAGGCCCGGTCCTATCACCAATAAGTCCTGGCGAATCTCTCAAAAGATTTATCCGCGATTGAAACCGATCCCACGAAATACCTCGAAGCTCTTGCATCAACGCTTATCCTATGTTGGTGCGATGTACGTTTCTCCGTCAGGCTAGTACTAGATGATCCCGCTTGGAAATGATAGCTAACGTCGAATATTTTCTAGATAACCGATCTTTGCAAGTCGACTTGGACGAAACATATTGTTGGAATGTCGGTCATACAGGGCTCCTGTCCACCACAACTTGCCCGTGATACGAGGACCTCCAAATTAATGCGGACCTTCCGTCAATACCTCATATACCACCTTATAATGTTGAGAGCCACATGTACATCCAAAGATATCGTTCAGGATTTGGAGTCAACATTGCTCGACAACATCGCGAAATGGGATATCCGGAATGATCTAGTCGATCAAGCTACCGCTAATGGGACATATCGCTCGTCAATGGCGATATTGAATACTGATAATAAGCGACCTACGTTTGAGGATATCGACTTGGATACCATTATTTCTTCTCCTTGTATGCAGCGCATTGACACAAATCAGGGATTCAGTAATGGTCTCCTACTCTTAATCAACACTATCTGCGATTTGACTAACCAAGATGCGGCACCGGATTTCAACGCTGAAAAGGAAATATCCAGCAAAGATAAGGCAAATTGAATCTTACTTGCTCGACCTGAAACAATTGCCCCCCCCCCCCCCGATATCACCTGCAGCAATTTTGACGATCTACCACTCGAGGAAGGACTGCGATCTGTGAAAGAGGATATAATGAATCGAAGGCTGGAATCTATAATCGCCACAGCGGAGGCAAATCGACTAGGATGCATTGCTTTTTCTTGAAATGCAGACAGCAGCGAGATTCCCGCAGGTCGCCTTAGAATGCAGCTCAACAACCTTGAAACGCATGCAAGAAATGCTGAACCTGGCAGAGGAGGTCAGTGAAAAGGATATTGTGACTGCGTCACTCCCGATATGGCCGGTGTTCCTTGCTGGGTGCTTCTCCACCGAGCAAGACCGTCCTCGTGTTTTGAGTGTTTTATATAAATTCCAGCAAGAACGAACATTTGGAGTAGGTTTATGACAAATCTGTAATCGAGCTCCGGTTGAATCGTGCGCGGTCTAACATTGTTCTTAATGTAGACCCTACCCACCGCGTGTGCCGTTATTGAAAGCTTTTGGCGACAACGAGACCTGAGCAGCGACGAGAACCCGCGAAACCCGCCTCCCGGATCCACAACGCTTTAATTCCCGTGGAATAATCATGATCATGAAAGAAGGCGAAGACGATGCACAACGGAATTGTTGTCACGTCGGTCCTTGAAGTCTGGCTATCCCTGGGAAAAGGCTATGTTTTTGTTAAAGGGCTCCATCCTGAGTTTGACATAAAACTACACACGACATAATTAGCTTGCTGGATACGATTCCAAGTTTCTCTTGTAACTGGTCTCTGAGTTGTTCAAGCTTACGCTGGTCATCCATGGATCCACAAGTACCACAATTCTTGACTATAGAGCCGACTTGATCCCAGGCCCATCACAATGGCCTCCCACATGTTTATACTCTGCTGCTACCTAGGTAGTACTAGCGCATACCGATTTTATATATAATGTGCGAGAGGCGCATGATGGCATCCACGGATGCAAAGTATAGCATAAAACTCGGCCACATATATTTCCGATCGCTTTTGCCAACTATCCCGGCGTACTTGACGCGTGCAGTAGTAAGTAAATGAACTGCCGCCGCGTGAATTCAATTTTAGATAGATATAGATGAAAAGGAAGTTTGAGTCAAAGTATTGATGTTCTAGTTAGCAAATCAAACAGTGGATCGATTGGAGGGCGAAGGTATCGGGTGTGAAAGTTGTGGAAAATGACTGGAATGGCGAGTGGCCCGTGCTTGCAAAGCTGTCCGCATCCTTCGTGAGCGAAAATACTATTGGATCCTATGTGGTGGGTCCGGCCCACCCGCGTACAGCAGAAAATGTTTTGATTTGCCGAAACGTGGAGAATCGAGAGACTAAAAATTGACCTGAGATTAACATGGCCAAAGCTCTTCTTATTGGTGGACACGTGGAGTTGAGAAACGCGAGATACTCCACACAAGCCTGTGATTGTTTCTGTCAAGATACATCCTACAGTGAGGCAAGACAGGGTATAAAGACGACCTAAAAATCCCTCTGTTTGTTACCTTCTCCTCAGCATCTCCAGCCCGATTCTTCAACATTCCAATCGCAATCATGTCGAGCGCAATCTCCGATCTGACTTCTACCCTAACGTCCGCTCTGTCAAACCTTCCGCCCCCAGACGAGATTCCGACTGCTGAGCGCATGCAACTCCTGGGTATCATCAACCAGCTTCAAGCACAACTTGAGCCTATCCAACTGCCCCTCCAGCGATTCTGCTTCTCGGTACGATTCCGCGCAATTAAACAATAGAGATTACATTGAAATGTTTACTCATATGATCCTGTGAAGCACTATGGCATCGCCGTCATCCGGATAGCACAGGGCATGGGGGTCTTTGATGCATTTGTTGAAGCTCAAGGACGCGAAATGTCACTGGAAGAGTTGTCTTCCAAAGTGAAGGGCGATGAGAAGCTACTAAGTAAAGACTCGGTTTCGAATATGCAAAAAGGAATATGCTGACTATCTGGCAGAACGAGTGATGCGTCTTCTGTCTGCGAATAATATTTTCCAGCAAAGTGCGACTGATTCATATAAGCCTCAACAACTGGCAATGATATTCGGGACAGGGTCGCCTCCGGGGGACATGATCGAGCATTTGTAAGAATTCCAAGTTACCCTGATGGTATGGTATGATCCATATTGACAAAACATTTCAGCCATACAAACATGCAAGTGACCGCAAAGCTATTTGACTACCTCGAATTGAATGATTACAAAAACCCAGACGATGCATACGATGCTCCCTTCCAACTCGCCTACAACACCAACAGCCATTACTTCGAATGGCTGAGTCAAAACACCGAAAAGCAAAAAGTGTTCAATTCAGTCATGACGCAGAGCCAACAGCATCGGGGCGCAGACTGGTTCGAGCTTTATCCAGTAGAGGAGAAGCTGCGCGTATCCCCGGACCAAGTATTATTAGTTGATATTGGCGGTGGTGTGGGTCACGATATCACAGCATTTAAAAAAAGATTCCCCGATCTGCCAGGCAAACTCATCCTACAAGACCTTCCTCAAGTAATTGATACCATCAAGGGGCCTCTGCCCGAAGGAATTACGGCTATTGGTCACAACATGTTCGAGCAGCAGCCTATCAGTGGAGCCAGAGCTTATTATATGAGAACTGTCCTACACGACTTCCCTGATAAGCAAGCTCTTGAGAGCCTTGCGCGCATCCGAGATGCGATGACAGCAGACTCAGTCCTGTTCATCCATGAGCATACAATGCCCGATGGTCTGAACGTCCCACCGATAGCGGCAACGCTCGACATACATATGATGGAGATATTCTCCTCCCTGGAACGAACCGAGAAGGAATGGGTGGCTTTATTAGAAAAGGCTGGTTTCAAGGTAGTAAATGTCTGGAATGAAGGATCGGTCGGACAGTCTACTGCTCTTTTCGAGGCGAAGTTGCCCTAAACTTGAAGTGAAATTCTTAGGAGAGAGGAGTGGTAGGATAAAGCCAAATGTGTGTCCTTCAGCTAGTCTACCCACATGGATAAGGAGAAGAAGTCAAGTACCTTTCATATTTAGAAACGTATTTGTCAAGCTACCTCAGAAGCATTTCAGTCCCGCGAATGAACGACCAGTTAGTTGCCTGCTGTCCCGACATCATATCAACCAGAAATTGGGACAGCTCCTCTTCCGTATTAGCATCCAGAATTGAGCTGTCAAGCTGGCCACGGATCCGAAGTTCTCTCTTGAGATTTCTCAACGCCGTCGATACGACGACGTTGGAATTGATAATCCCCTCGCAATGGGGCCAGCTGTGCAACATTTGAATTGCCTGTAAGCGAATCGAATAATTGGGACATTCCGAGGCCACTACCCACAACCCCGGAAGAACGCCGTAGTCCAAAGTGAATGTTGAGCGACCAGGGAATCTGGCTAGAAATTCCCGATGAGCTAAGAGCAGGTTGAGATATTCTGCTGTAAAAGCTTCAGGTATTGACCCTTTGATAAGACAAGTTTTTAGACTGAGGATCTGCGAAAGACTCTGAAGCTGAAGCACGTCCACGCTTTGTTGGTCTCGGGAACTGAGGGTGTGATAAACGTCGCGCAAAAATATCTTGAAGTGAGATTGGAATTGAAAATTGAGGGACAGAATCATCTGCTGTTTCAGAAACAATTCTTCGTATTCTGATGCGACTTGACTAGCGGAGATCGGCCAGCATCTGGCAAGGAAAGGGATACCCAGATTCAAGAGAATTGTCACGCTCCGGTGTACATCTGTCACATTTAACATGTTTGAAAACGGGTCTTTGATATCCAATTTAGGGTCAATTCCAGTCCCACCAAGCTTGAACAAGAACGGGGTACCAGATCCGAAATGGGCGGATTCGATATCGAGTCGTCTGAAGATACGAACCAGCGAATCGTCTAGACTAAGATTTCGATGACATTCCTGTGACTCTTTGAGGATTTGAAGCCCACTATGAAGATGTTGGAAGGCATTCTCATACCGCCCGAGTAATAACTCTGACAGCACAAAAAGCAGACAGCATACGAGCATAACTTCCCGGAACTCAGGGTCGTTAGAGGTCTGACGCTGGGAAAGATGAGTATAAGCTCGCGAGGCCTGCTGCAGTGCAAAACGATGACGAGCTCGCCGGAGGTTTTCCCCAGATACACGCATTTTGTTTGCATCCGAGTCTTCGTGAAGAGCGCCAAGCATATTGGCGGCATGATATACAGCAGGGTCGACATGGCTGATCTGCAAGACAATCTTTTGCCAGAGTGGGGAGTCAAAGAATACCCCGAGACCCGGAATAGAGCAATGCTGAAAGTACGAGAAACATCGTCGCTCGTCCATGGTAGTTGCCCGCCCCGGATGAGCGAAGATATCCTGGCTGGATATGAGAGCTCGCTTGTCGGCAGGCAAGAGATGCAAATCATAGCCGTCGCATTTGCGGCCCGTAGATTTGCAGTTGTTGCATATGACAGGATGCTCGTCGCACTTCACGTGTCGAATCCTACATATCACCAGTCACTATGGTGCCTATAGGAGCCGGCTTTGAGGAAGCCAACCAACTATATGACCTTGAGGAGATCAATACCTACCGACATGTTCGGCATCCGTTCAGCGACCGCTTACTGTACTTCTTGCACCGTTTGCCCCGAAGCATCCCGTGTAGACTAGAAGAAGAATAGGTGTTGCAGTAAGGAAATAGGAATGATAGTACCAGCCTTCAAAGCCCACCTTGAGATGCTAAGGGGGGCGGGAGTCAGCTTCCCCTGATGTAGGCAGAGTATTGCTTAGCGAGGATTGGGGCCAAACTGTGGGGCGACCTGAGAGAGTGGTAACTGTGCTCCTGCATACCACAGCCACTCAACCTGTTTCATTGGGGGTATACTAGAGTACATGAAATTCATTTGGTATCTCTGGGTATCTGAATTTAATTTGAAGCAAGTATTTCGAAGGTATTCGTACCTCGTAGTCGACGAGGATGTCCAAAATGAAGGGATAGCGGAACGTTAACTAAGCGCTGGCCCGAAGGAGTGGAGGGAGTGAGTACGCTTCGAGCAAGTAGAGAAGTGGACTAGAGTGTAGGTCGCTGCGATGAATTAAAGGAAGCATTTTTTTCTACTTTAATCAAAATGTCAAACTGAAAAGTCGTTTAAATTTCCGCTGTTCAGCCTCACAGTGTTCCAGAAAACTGTCCGGCACACCTAAATCCTTCCTTTCCCTCAACAACCACGCATTTTAGGCTCGCTTCCAGTTAAAAAGCCTACTACTTTTCAGCAGTTCCTTAATGAAAGTATATAATTTCTCACCCGGAGGCCTTCTGTCATATGTTGGAATAATTGAAATAGTTCCAGGGCAGTCGATGCGACTAAAAGGTACATGGCCACCAACACCGCGTCGACAACCGTCCTGGCATGCTTCGAAAATCGTACTCGCATGTGCTCGAATATCGCCCAAATTAGCTTCACAATTAGACCAATCCCCAGTATAGTTAACGGCCACTGCACAGCTTTTCGTATGCTGGAGGGATAATCAATCAGTGTTAATTTCCTATTTATTACAGAATGCAGAGCAAAAAAGAGCATGCTAATCTCAGAGGAATTTGAAACTTACACCTTCCCAGTTCCAATGACCCTGTTTGCCCTTCTTTGCTGGGTTTTCTGGGTTTGCGTACAATTTCTCAAATGCATTCACACAATACCCAATCAACCCGGAGTGTCTATTGGTTTCGCAGACAACATCATAAATGTGTGGTCCAGAAAAGTTCGATGGTGTATGGAAAGGTTCAAAAAGATTGGGTGCACTTATGTGCCGCTTTCCGCTCAGTATTGAGCGATACCAGCTAGGATAGTCAGATTCTGGGTACACTGCAGCAGAAACTACTTTATGCTCTTCCGTGGGCGGCTCCATTAATTCACTCCATGATTTGTACCCTGGCTGATTTTCTTCTTTTCCGATATTTTGCCAAAGGGGTTTATTCACATCCCATGCAGTAGGATAAAGCGGGTATTCTCCAAATGTTTTCTCCATTTGCTTGGACAGGGCGTAATAAATGTAGTTATCGTTATTGTGAGCTGCGGCCATTACGTCTCTTTGTGCTAGTAGTTTTGACGGCCCTGCTCGATACGTGTAAAAAGCATCATCGCAAATCTTTTGAACTATGTCCCTACCTACAATGAGATAATCAGTATTTCATTTTCAAGTAAAAATCCCTGATCTGAGTGAGCAAGAAGACTTCGCATCTGCTGTTGATCCCAGGTAAATGAAAGATGATAGAGAGGCTCAATGTCTCCAGATTTTAGCTTCAAGTCGAATTGACTGAGGAGAAATCTACTTACAACCACATTGACAGATTTCAGCAGGAGAGTTGAATATATGAAGCCACTCATGAAGGGCTATTGAAGCTGTATCACAGGTTTTATATCAGTTTCTGTTAGATTCTCAGCCTGATGGAACAACCTACCCTGGTTTGCCATGTTAAGAACGTTTTTGCGTATGTCAGGATCAGAATTCTTGACCCGGTTCAACATTTGAGAATAGGATTCAAGGCCTTTAAAAATGCTGGGTAGTATGTGACAGTGGCATCCCAAGCCCCGATATCGATGATTGTGCAAATGCGTAAATTTCGTCGGTACAATGTTCAGTCAGGTGGCCACATGCGACCTCGACATACCTCTGGTACCACCAGTCGCTAAATCCCCATCCCCGGTATGATGTCGTCGCTCGGTAGAATGTGTCGAATATACGCTGGCGCCATTTGGTGTTATGCTCTGGTGGGCCAAAATATTCAATTGCGGCCACTGTGTCAAAATTGATGTACTGAGACACTCCTGTTGCGACCATCTCTCTATCATCCTCTAATGCTGCCTCTGCCAAGACAATTGCATCCTTTTGAGCCTGTATTAACGTATTGGTGTCATTTGGAGAGCATTCCTTGAACTCAACGAATGTTGTTTGTGAATTTAGGCGATGTCGCTTCGAGAAAAGGGTCACCCTCGAAGGGGAGGGGAGGACGTATAGCAGTACTGCCAAAAGACCACCGAAAATGGCTGCTCGCCCCCAAAAGCACATCATCTCGCGAAATTTTCTTGTTCCTAGTTAACTTGGATCTTTATAAAAATTTTAATCTAACAATGTGGGCGGAGAAGGGAAAGATGAGTCGATAGGTGATTCTTCGAGTAGTGACATCGGAGGTAATTCCTTTATTGATTTATCTCTGCGGATACATCTTAAATAGAGACAATATTATTGTGTCGGAGACTAGTTGAGAAGCCTCGTTTCATTGATGAACTTCGCTTTTTTATATTCTTAAGAAGAAGAGAATCCCCTCGAATCCGAGGAAACGAGTAACAAAGGTTCTATCTCTAATTAGGTTGTAGTGAGCTGGCTGCTTACCTATTCCCTTCGTCCGGCGAATAAATGAGCTCACGGCCAGTTCAAATCTTCCCCCTTCGAAATTTTTAGTTCTTTGATTCATATTATCTCATTTGAAGAACCCAGATCCAGGCTCAAAGACGTCGAATGAGTTTAACAAGTGAACGCCGAGATATCACGTTGCGTTTATTCACCGGTTTTATGCTTTCAGTAGGTGTGAGTCGTATCGTACTCCTGGAAGACATCAAATAATACCGATAAGGGGAAACATTGCATTGCAAGTATAGGAAAGGACTATTGGTTGTCAACAAAGACTGGGGAAAATTGTGCCGGAGAAGAATGATAGTTAATATGCAATATGGAAGATGGGAGGTACTAATGACCAGTGAAACTCCCAGGGCCCCCAAGCGACACCGGGTGGAGGATCTCATCTAGAATTGATAGCAAAAAATGTCTTCATAGGAAGATAGTACTCAGTTCTATCGTGAGACTCACTCCTATTTGCTTTCTGGTAGTGGCATTTGAAAGATGAGTAGCCTGAGGCTTGTATCATTACCTTCCAGGCTCTTTGCTGCCGGAAATAACTTTATACCGGCGAATGCAAGCATAACGGTGAGACTTAGGTTTGCAAGGCCATCTAATAGAAGAGAGGCTTCTTTTGAGCCGATGATTTGAATGAGAGTCTAAAGTGAGCTGCTCATTTGATCAGCTCTATGGTATTGTGAAAAGAAAAAGGAAAAAAGGAAAGGGCAACGCAGCCCAGAAGGGAAAGAAAGAATAGAAGGTAGCTCAGCCATGAAGCAGTCGAATATCCTAATCATTGCAGTACAAAAGATGACGTATTGATCTATCGTGCAAATGTATGACGCGATGCACTAAAGTTCAGATTGAAGGATAAAATCACAATGGGTACGGTATCAAATTTCAAAAGCTGGGTCCGCAGCTAGTCCGGTAACTCCGCTCTCTTTATAGTACCTTCTTCTGCGACTAGGACTAATCAGGCGAATATCCCACGTCCTATCCTTAATACTACCCTTTATTACCATACATGGATATGAAGTCATGCCCCCCTTAGAGTTAAACCTTTCCGACCACCCTCATATTGCTGTTTAGCCTCCCTGTTCTTTTCTACTGGATCAACTACCAGATTTCCCCTCTGTCTCTGGACTCTAGCTAAGACATTCCGTTGCCCTCTGCCCTACAACCATTGGGGAAATGGAAAGTCGCGCGGCTATGATAATCCCATGTGGTATTGTTGTGTTTATAGTCGTCATTATCACTATCATCGGCCAAGTTCAGGTAAGCTCTTCGTGATCCAGTTTGAGAATCACTCTAATAGCCCTTAAGTTTGAGCTACTATGGAAGCGTGTTTATTTGATAGAATACACGATGCAAAACAGGAAGCCGTAATTGAGACAGACTCTGTTGCTGCAAAATCGAAGCCGATCAGTCTTGATCATACCTCCTTCTGAGGCTGGCTTTTTGGAATTTGCCGTCATGATCTCTGGTTAGCTGACTGGACCAGGTATTTTGCTAGTATGGTGGAGGAGGTAATATTTGCTGCGGGTGATTTTGCGCGACTACATACATGTGAAGTAGCTTATTTGATACTGAATTATTGAAATAGTCTCCCTCCTTCACTATCAATTACACTACCACTTGCACTGCTCATGGTACTATTCGTTCAGCCATAGTTATCAGCTGAGATAGAAGGCCCTTTGGGTTGGCCATACTCTCTACTCAGCATAAGAAACAAAATTGATTACAGGCTTTCTCGACTCTATAGTGAGAACGATGTCGCATGCTCCAATTTGATGATCTGAATCCATCAAAGGATCATTCTGTGTTAGTTCAGATTGATGATGGCCATGACTACATACCTGTGAATCTTTTGTGAGACTAGAGCACTTTAGTGGAAGGAATCTATGGCCTCATATCCAAGTCATGTTGATGGTGTGGATTTAAAAGTATTACTATTCGATATGTCTGCGACTTTCGAATTTCTAATTCGTTCAATCGAAGTTCTATCCTAGAATTTAGAGGCCATCATTGCGCCTCAGGGGTATGATGCATGAAAACCTGGATATGCTGGGGAGACGTCATTTTTAAGCTCCTTCGCCCAACCATATTCTAACCCTATTCTATGTAGATCTCGACAGAAACCGTGCGTTACCTGTTGCGAGTGTTAGGACAGACTGCACGAGCGCCGGGGGCGTTATGTGACGCGGAATGAGCCCGAGCCAGAAATTATGTACTCAAAAGAACCAGCGAGTAGTTCCATATATACTCACACCATACTGTTCGGGACGTTCCACGCAGGCAATATTAGCAAGACCCGTATTGAGCACGTCTTGGTATATAAAACATGGATTGAAATTTCGTCATCCAGATTGCTTTTCTATGAAACTACGTACTGCGAGATGTTTAATTATGGCCGTAAATACACACCTCACCAACGTCAATGGCTTAGACAATTTTCGGAATTTTTCTATACATGTCTTATTCGACTCGGCGATCCTTACGGCGTATTCAAGGATAGGAAGACTGAAGACTGGCCGAAGACAGTCTAGGTCGTATCGGCCCACCAACAATTGGTGCCCAACCAGCTTGCCAAATGAATGGGAACATCCCACTGGCCCTGATTAATCAGAGAGCATTCAAGAATTTCCTCATAAACCTGGCCATCCACATTTTTGCCTGTCTTTCGGCGCCCAAAGCGCATAATTCATCGATAGCCTCGACATAGCGGTTTCTAGCCGCCTTATGTAAAGGTGTTTCAAGAAGAAGATTGTCTCTGCAATCAATCGATACAACCTCCGATTTAGCGAGCGTCTCTATTCTTAACACCCACCCTCCTGCCGCTGCTAAGTGCATCGGGGTGACATCCTCCAACATAAGAGGCTGTGGGTTTGCGCCGTTCTTTAGAGGGAGTTGTACTACATCGATATTCTGGTTTTGCACCGCAAAATGAAGAGCAGTTTTTGATTCGGGTTGAAACATGGCGACGTCAAGCAGGGCCCCGTGGCTGATGAGCAACTCTAAACATCCATGTGCTGCCAATTAACAGTTTCATGCAGTGGTGCCCAGCCCTTTGCCAAATCAAATATACATTAGCAGCATGATTTAGGAGTATAACAGATATAGGCAAAAGAGAAGATACGAAAAGAAACTTACATCATTGCTTTGTGCATTGATATCCGCCTTTTTAGATATTAGTAATCTGGCGGTATCTATATCACCCCAAAAACACGATTCATGTAATGCCGTGCGTCCAGAAATAGGCCTTGAATTTGGATTTGCCCCATGCCGTAGCAACAACGCGGCGATATCTGTATGCCTTCTATTCGCGGCCCACCGAAGAGCAGTCGCACCACTATGCCAGATAGCATCATGGTTATCAACACTACCACTCAAGCTCCACGCGCGCGCCGATACGCTAGCTCCTTCATCAAGCAGCGCTTTTGCAATCTCGTACTTGCCCCACTCTGGGGCATGTGAGAGTGCTGTGCGGCCTATTTGGTCTCTTGTGTCCACGTGAATGAACTAAAGAACTTGTTTGAGAAGAAATGTCGAGCCACTCGTCACAGCGGCTTTCAACTCATATGCTGCGTTAGAATCAGTCTTCACGGGGATTGTGATTGCTTTTGATGTCGCTGTGGCTTCCGAGAGTTCCGATTGATTATCGTCGAGCTTCAAGTCTACTGCTGAAACCGCGTACTCATTGAGTACAGAACCGAGGTCGGCGTTAAATTCATACTCTTCTTGGAGCACCCTCTTTCCGTGTACCTGGGGATGCATTTTCAATGTAAGGAGCCTAGCGAGAGGTTAGCCAGCTGAGTCTCTGACAGACCATGGCATAAGATATGAGATAACAAGCTATTCTTTGTCTGCATCACATACAAGGTTATACTACCCATGGCATCGCTGAATTTAGACTTTCCTCTCTCAAGCTCGGCCACAGGGCCGTAAATCTCCTTTCGCTTGAGATATCACAAGAAATGTGTGCGGTTTAACCATGGCCGTTTAGGTTGAGAAACACCATTCTTTCACACATCTGGGCTGTCGCTTGAGGTATCAACCTTGAGATATGCACTCATTCTCTCTTTGACATGTCTTAGAATAACTTGACAGTTCTTTATGGGCATCTGGAGGGTCCATAATGCGTCGCTGATCTCAGCGTCACTATTTACAACATTCTAGACCGCCTCACTGGATAAGGAGCCCTCCAGATTGCTTATAAGCATTTTGAGCGCGTCGACATCGCTGCTAATAGTTCTTATTTCGCGGGGGGCATCTCGAATGGCTGAGCAGAACTCGTAAACCTCAAGTGCAGTTTGGCCAGCTAGTTGGGCCAGTTGTAGGATAGCCGCAGCGGCACTGATTCCGTCCATCGATAGTTAAGTATTCATTGCTTGGCGTGCATCCAGTGTAATAGCGTGCGGGTGATCAAATCTCCAAATATATCTTAATACAATCGCAACGTATGCATACTTGTATCAGGGTAGTTGCTTCGCAGAAGCCAGATGAGGGCCTGAAGGTGGGGTGCGGCTACAGCACTTGATAGGGGATAGTTCACCATAAGCCCTGCTCACCGCTAATTTATATTGCCTGTAAAATGCACTTTCTGTAGAGGCCTACGCTGGGTTAAACGGGCAACATGAGGGTATTCCGGGCTTCAAGTTGGCGACACATTGTGGAGTTCCAACTTGAAATTGGTAATCGCAGACTCGCCGGAGAGGCAACCCAGTTGAGCGCGGCGAAGTTTGGAAATATATGTCTTGAACTCAACCAACTATGAAAATATTGCTTCGAGTATCAACCTCAAAAAGTAAAATTTCAATCAAACATCGTGAGCAAACTTGTCTCTAGTGCGTGGGTGTTGACTTCATACAGGCCAGCTGTCAATTGTTGATGAACTATTTCCCCTCGTTGGATTATTATAATCTATATGATCGCCAGATACGGGTTGTCCAGTACATACGACCATAGGGTGTGGAGAACAGGGCTTCCCGTCCGCTCAGCCGTACTTAAGCCACACGCCGGCAGGTTAGTAGTATGGTGGGTGACCACATGCGAATCCCTGCTGTTGTATGTTTTATTTTTCTTTTGGGTACACCGTTGTAGTAGACCAGACGTAATGGCAGAGCCCGGAATTTCAATATCCGAGTTTGTTGTCTTGCAAACTATTCTTGACTAGCTGGAACTACCGCCTAGCTTGAATTTATTGAGGCCTGAGTCCCAAAAACTCAAAAATATGAATTGTTGAATATATGTACACGTGTATATCAAAAGAACACCTAAATTTGTATGACCAAGTCCACCTTGGTATCTATTCTGATTCAAAACAAACCGGCATCATGACCAAAAACCTCAATCTGTCGTTTGTAGCTAGCAAAGTCAGTTGCATCCCGCGTAAACCTTTCTCGTTCATTCATAAAAATTGATTCCACAAGTTCCTCTGCGAAACATTGGAACGAGATCTGCCATGGAGAGCTAGTCCAGACTCGATCCTCCATTTTGATAGGCAGGGGGTACCATTCCCTGCAGGGCAAGTTCCGTTGCTGCATAACAATCGGTTTACCCTTTTGTTGGAAGAATTGGTATTCTTTGCGGTCACGAGTACGAAGAGTCACAGTGAACAGCTCCGTATCCGATGCTCCGTTGCATTCAATTGAAAATTTGGTAGGGTATCCGTCTCCTCCATACATCTGGAAGGCTGACTCCACGTCAGGGAGTCGTGCTTTCTTGCCATCCTTGGTGGGAAGTGAAGAGATCGAGTTCTGTGTTTTGAGATGTGTGACAGCCTTGGCCGACATGGGAGAACCGGTAAACCATTCAATCAAATCAATGAAGTGAGTCGCCATTGCCAAAAGCATACCTCCTCCAGTTTCTTTAGAAAAGCACTCGTGCCAAGTAGCGTGCTTCGCTAGTCGCCCTGTGAAGTATTGCACCTCAATACTTTCAAGTGCGTCTGGTGACCCAACAATGGCCTTGAGCAGGCGGAAAGGTTCGTAGAATCGCAGTGGGTGATTGATCAAACCCAGGCGAGAACAGTCCTTTGTGCTCTGTACAAAATTCTCCATGGTCGGCAGGTCGAGGGCAAGAGGTTTCTCGCAGACAATATCAAATCCGAGTTTGATGCCTTCTTCCACCATTGCAGCGTGCTTGTGATGAGGAGATGCCACAAACAGTAAATTGGCGCCTTCGGTCTTTTGCAACTTCGCTAGGGAACAGTCAACATTGGCAATGCTATTCTGGCGCGCAATGGACTCGGTTTTCTCCCAATTTCCACCTCCGCACAATCCTACCACTTCAATACCACGTCTTTGCAGTGCTGGTAAGATTGTCTTGACACCGTATCCAGTGCCAACAATAACTGCCTTGGGCCGGGGAAGTACATCGAATGTTTCTAGAACCAGATGCGCGCACTTTTGGAAAAATCTTCTCTTCCCATTGTTGACTTTCTCGTCTCGAGAGGTCAAGTCAAATGCAACGCGCATTTCCAGCTCATTCTTTCGGCGAATATAATCGGTGATAAACATCAGTGGTAACAATGGCACTGGGGGCGCAGACGGGTCTTTCTCATGTAAGTCAGTGAGGGCCCTCGCCATTTGAGCGAGCTCATTGTCCATGGACGCAATTGAATGCTTATCTAGACTTTCTCGCAGATCAACGTCTTGCTCAATAATAGTTGGGGTGGAAACATGAAGACCACGATCGAAATTGGGACTCTTTGAAGAGAGTGGATTCATGGGGATAGCAGAATGATCGGCACTGAACCACACCGGTTTACCGGAGTCATAGACGCAATATCTCGTAGGCGAGAAGACTCGTTGGTGGATATCACTCGGTGCGCGTAGGGTGGCTTGCTTTCCCACGTAACAAACCGCTCGTGGATGGCGTGTCGCGAGCTGCGCCGCTACAATTCCACCAAGGTTTCCCCAGTAGCTGTAGTTCACACCTACTAGACTGAGAATGGTACCAGGTTGAACTTCGAGGCGCGTGAGCCCATAGTAGGGAGTCAATTGGCGAGAAATAATTTTAGATGAAGGAACAATCTTCTGAAAGAGCTCAAGAAGTTCTGCGACAAATCCAAGAATGACGATATCACCGGGTTGCACAGTCTGCGACAGTTCTGTCAAGCCGGTCCAGGTCATGATTGACTTGGTGATATCCGGATACAACGTACATTTGAGTTTGGAAGCATCCAATTGCGGTGTTTTGGTGCGTAGAGCAACGCCAAGAATGGCTGCATAGTGGCGAACATAATCCATTCCTGGAACAATAGTCAAAATAGCGACTCGCTTTCCAGTAGCAGATTCCTGGGCAAGAACGAGCTCTGGACGACGAAAGTTATGGAACTTGTTTAGGTCGTGGAGTCTCCAGACTAATCTCTCAACCCAATCAAATCCCAAGAGATCGTGATTTTTTTCCAGTATCTCGTACGGAACTGCGTGTAGCTCGAGCGAAATGTTCAGTTCCTCGAGTTGACTCAAGTAGGAGAGCGGAAGTCGTTTTAGACAGTATTGAAGGAGGGCATAGGACATAGTATGATTATCCTCTGTAGGAATATTGAATCCCACGAGATCGCAGAGGTTGAGACATTGGCGGTTGATTTGTTTCTGAGCTGAGATGAATCGATGGGCTTTGTGAGTTGGGCTGCGAGGGCCAACAGAGAGCTGAGAGCTACGACTGATCACTAACGCATCCATCATCATGTGTGGGAGGGTGGATCGGATTTTCATTCATGGAAACCAGAGTAGAAAGCTTGAAGTTTTTTTTTCTACACCTTTTACGTCGAAAACCTTTGATTATATAGTAATTAAAATTCAAATCAAGTCAATTCACACCGAATCGGGAAGCATGTGACTCAGCTCAGCCAGCCAGCCATGAACAATTTCGGGAGATCAACAAAAGTAAAGAGGATGCAATGCATAGTGGATCGGTGCATCTGCATGTAACTAATCGATCAGGCGACTGCAGTACTTAGAACGTAACTAGTCAAGCAATGTGTGGTAGTGGGGCTGACTTGGTCCTGCAGCTGCGGGTATCTGGAAGGCAGGGGACAGGCGTCAAAACTTGGCAATTAAAAAAAGAAAAAGTTTAGCCTAGCAATAATTTACGTACATGAATAACCTCATTTGAAGGCTGTATTATCCAGTGTATCACGAATGCAGCCACTGCAGAAGAACGCAAGGCGCTATAGACAGACAAACTCGAGGAAGTGGAGAACTTGGTGGATCTGGTACGGAGTACTCCGTACTCTCCGGCGACGGCGAATTACGCATTCCGGTTTAGCGTGCCTCTTTGGGTCCAGCGCCCCCTGTGTCCCAGCATCGCTGCGTGTGTGTTACAATATTTTCATAAATTGAGAAAGACTTATGAAGATCTTCGTAATTACATAATTTTGTGGTTTATTTTCTGATGTTTACTGGAATTATTTTCCAATGTTCGCAGTGTCAAAAATCAACAACCATATTACATATACATAGTGGTGATCAGGCCTTGCTCTGGTCATGATGAAGTAATTTAGAGTTCACCCGTAATATTAAAAGACTGAAGTGCCGAAACTTAACATCTTCGAAGGAAGTTTCGAATTACTTGAGAATCTAACTCGACGAATAAGGTACCTAGCTATCAGCTTGTATTTGCGGGCCTATTCAACCAGGACTAAAATGTCGATACACCACCAACTTCAGCTACAGGGTTTTCACCCTCACGACAAATCTTTGGATCATCTACCACTGTATATACCCAGGTATATATACCAAAGTAGCCAGCAATTTTGGGAAATATTCCAAATTGAGTACACTCGATACGAAAAGCTCAACCGTGCTTTAATTCGTCATTATCATGGCCTTGAACATAGGTACAACTCTATTTATCGTGCCATTTATACCCAGTATCGAGACCAGCTTCAAGCCCTCGAGCGTCGTTGTGGGTATGCCTGGCTGCCTGCGACGTGGATTAAAATTTCAGGTAATACTTATAGGCTCTCTTTACGATCTCAAAGGTATGTCTATTACTAGCAATACATATACAGATTCAGTCATCCCTACTCAACCTCCAACTCTCCAACACTCACGGTCCTCTTTTGAACCCAACATCAAACCCCGTGGACGGACCTACTTACATAATCATCTTTTGCCAAACAGCCGCAATTCACAAAAGAACTATCTTCAATTCCTTTGTTACAATCCAACTCCATACTTCCTCTTCATAGTCGACAAATCTCGCTTTAAGAAGGATTTTCTTACCTCGGGTAGCAAACAACGCTTCCGCTTTTTCCAACAAAACACGCTGCTCGCCATGGTGCCCCTCCCAGAACACGGATCAACAGCAGGGGAGATAGAGGGTGATATCCATGCATGGGTTGTTGAGATGAATCTCAAACCTCACATACATCGGTGGCTCGGATCTGGTGTTCCCGCTAAAGACGACAAGAATGAGCTCAGAATCCCTGATGCCGCGATGGGACCAAAAAGACCCCCGCCTGGGTTCTCAAGAGACAGACCTACCCTTGTGCTTGAAATTGGAAAATCTCAAAGTCTTCCAAGTCTTGATGAAAATGCCAGATGGTGGCTCAATTCGACAAAAGGTGATGCAAAAGTCTGCATAACGTGCAGGGTCGATCAAACTCCAAGACTTGTAATCGATGTTTGGGAGCGAAATGTACTAAAAGGGCGGGGAGGTAATGAAGATGATATTACCAGGACTCAACACATCATTCTCACAAAGAGGAAAAAAAACGACGATATCGTAGTTAAGGGAGCTCCGATGACTGTTAAATTCAGCCTTCTTATGGGAAGAGAACCGGATGCAAACTCAACCATAGAAAAGGATCTGGTGATTGAAGTTGAGAGGCTGAAGGAAATGGCAGACTGCATATGGAGAGATCAAGGATTGATTCAAGGGGAAGATTGAGTACAGCCTTTGTGTTTTTTCTTGCCAACTTGTGATAAATTTCTTCTGATGCCGTCCTGGGGAGATGTTTGCTGCGATTCAATACTTCACGGGGCGAATACTAGAGCTAGGTATACTGACATTAAGCATCTCTGCATATTCAACTTTCATTATTCCCAGGAATACGAAAACATATCTTAAGGAGGAGAGTTCTACCCATACAAGCAAATGCATCAATGAGCAAGCCTCGCTTTCCCAGATTAAATCCCCCGAAAAATGCTCGATTCAGTTCATTCTCGAGTAACCTGTCGACTGAAAATATACTGTTGACGTTCAACGCCCCATTCTGGGAGAATCATTGAGAGCGGAAGCGGCTGCCCTCCCGAAGTTTCACAGACATCGGGGTCGATGGTGCGAACCTTGGTGCATTGTGGCAGGCGCAGCCCGTCTTCAGAGGGCAGGCCCTCTGTTTCCAGTCTGTCCATTTCGCTTGCAACCTCCGGGGTTGCCTCACGGCGAAGAAGAGCCCAGAAGTCTTGATCGGACAGAGACCATAGGGCCTCTTCCTTCACGAAACCTTGCTGGACAAGTTTTCCAATGACTTCGCCCGTTCTCTTGTAGATGTCGACATGAGCGCGATTCGACCAAACGTCCCGGTCTGCTGCAAGATATGCGCGAGCCAGTTCTAATGCCAGCTGCGCATCCTCGAGAATGAGTAGTCGGCGATGCGAGGCGGCTGAAGGGAATGCCCGGAGGGTTGCATAAACTCGCTGCGCAGCATCCAGACTCAGCTTTCCAAATGCGACTGTGTCTCGCAAAGAGTAATCCAGTCTGTCGGCACATAGTTGTGGAGATGGCATCTCGACGAGGGGGAATAACTCCTCATCAAAAACCTTCGAATCAAAGCCATGCTGAGCAACAATTCCAGACAGGGTTGTCGTCTTCAAGTATCGTTCTTTGTGGACTTCGTGATAACTTCCTTCGCCCGGTTGAGAAAGGGCATAATCAACCACATGACTCAAAGTAGTATGGCTGACATCGTGGAGTAACGCAACAACCTGCTCTTCCACACTGCCGCCAACTTTGCGGACTAGCAAGAATGCTCCGACCGAATGTTCAAACCGGGTGACTTTGGGTGTAAACCCAAGAAGGCCTGTAATACCGTGTTGGCAGACGCCTTTCAGACGGGTAAGCTCAGGGCATTGAAGAAGCTGCACAAGAACCGGTTCGGTGATCGTGTGTTCGCCGTATATTTGATCTTTAATTAGGACTTTGCCTTTTTCGATCACGTCGATACTTTGGAAGAATCCGGCGTTTGGTGGAGGAGCCATTTTGGAAATATTAGAGTGAATAGCGGTGGATAGCTAGGAAAGGTAGATAGGAAGTTTTTGATGCAAGTCAACTCTAACTCTGGGACTTCAAGGTATCGGGCAGTAAATAGGATCAAATCTGCCGCTGCGCAATGGACCAAAATGACAGATATGTACTCCGTAATTGCAGACTCAATGCCACAGTTTGAAAAAGCAGTGCACGAAAAAAGAACCCTTGCAGAGTTTTGAGAAGATCTTATCCGTTCCTGATTAATTTATTACGAGCCCCTGAGAGATGAAATCATCTGGACATATTTTCAGGTTACACTGCTTCTACTTGGCAGATCTCTTCAGCTACTTAGCATTGCTCACAAAAAGTGGATTATGTATACTACTGGAGATGTGGGCTGCAGTGCATTAGTTTGCAGTCGCGCCAGGCTAGAATTTTCACATTGTAAACCTTGGATATTACTCCCTCTTACCAATTATATTGAAGCTCCCTCGCCCAAATCTGAATCGCGCTTTTGTAACAATTCATTCAGCTAAGGTCACAACAGTATTAGTTAAAATTATAATAATTCAGTGGTTTCATTATTTAGTGAGCTATATATAATGATTTATTCCCATAAAGAACACTGTTTCTTTCTCAGTTGTAGATCAATTGCTACAGCATTACTATTAGCAAAATTGATAATTACGATTCCCATGTTGTATCATAACGAAAATTTATATTTTATTATAAGATATATATGTTCTACAGTACCACACACTAGTACGTGTCAATGCCAACTGGGCAGGTTGTTGCAAAGAGGGTGTGCTATTTCAATATATAATTTCTTCTCAACGCAATCTCCGAGTCGCATTCAATATCTTTCACGCGTTACACTACTTAGGATCAAAGTGATAGCGTCTGCATTTTCATGCCCGACCAGAAATCCTACATAGCCCTATATATCTGGTGATTGTTTTTATTTGCTGATCTAGCGAATATCTAAATCAATTCTCATCCTCGATTTTGGGCTGCCTAGTTCGTTCCATAGACAGGCGAGTATAAGGCCCAGACCCTCTCAGTGATGTACTGTAACACGGCTCGCCACCGATGTTGAGATCAGGGGTGCAACGATACAAAGTGATTGACCTTGCAGAGATAATTAGGAAAGAAGCAATTCATGTGCAAACAGCCAGCGAATCACATCACATGCCTGAGTCAGGTAACTACATCCATGAAACTAGTCTCGTTACAGGTACGCCACAATACAGAACAGGGGAAAACAAAACATCAATGCCATTCGTTATTTTTAATCGTAGAGCGCTAGGCATTAATTATTCCCGGGATTTCAAGTGGCCTACAAAATATCTCTAGCGAAGAACTACATAGTCCACTCGCTGATAATATAGTACAGCAAACTTCGACAGAACATTAGTTCCTCATCTGCCCAAGACCAAACACGAAAATTGCAGGAAAGAAAGTTTCATTGATTTCAGAAAAAAAAAAAAAGAACTATCGAATAAATTAGGTTACACGACTTCGCTTCTGCTGAAATAAGTGGGGGTCGATGTCTCAGAGAATACATATAACCTTGCAGTGTTGCAGATCGAACCAGCCACAATCGATACGTATGTAATTCTCCATTCTTCAGCTGAAGATTGATAATCCCCACACTATTGCATTAACCTACTGATGAAACCTAATCGAAGGAGGACGTGGCTTAATCTCGCGGACTAGAATGGATGCATTAGTTCGTTCTCCAGCTGATGATCCATCATGCAGGTGCCCCACATGGTCGACGAGCCGAAACTCAATCGTAGATCCCACTCGTCCACAAGAAAAAGCAATGAGGGTGGCAAGTCACCCCGAGGAAGTGAGGAGTCAGAAAATTCGGGAATTCGACATCATGCATAAAATACTGGTGATAAATGCGAAGATGACTCCACAAGTGGCCAATGGCCGATCTTGTTAAACCAGAATATGAGTTAAGCAGTTGCAGTAATAAGTTGTTTTCCTGGCCTGTTGTGCTATTTCCTGATTTTGAAGACAACTCCTTCGAAAAAGGGTTTAAACGTCTCCAACCTAGTCACCAACAAGACTTTTTCTCTCGAAATTTGCAGGAGGCTCTTCCATTGATGACAGCCGAAATGTCAAGCCAAGGCGGCCATTCCTGGCGCTCTAGCCAGACACTGAGATCATTTGGTATTATCGGAGCACTATTCCTGAGTGAGTATTACGCATTCGATATTCAGACTCGGCGAGCTGAGAATGTCCCTTTGTGCTGACTTTTGAAGACACATTTTTGTACAGTTTCATCGTTCCTATCCTCACTCAAATGCTCGAGGGGCGTCTTCATATCAGTCCCTCGAAAACACAAGCCCACGTCTCTGGGCTCCTAGCAATTCATGGTCTCATTTCACTTTTGTCGGGGCCAATTATCGGGCATTTTGCGGATGAAACGGCCAAGAAGAAACTTGCTATGTTAATATCTGTGTTGGGATACATTCCAGGTACCCTACTCATTGCCTGGAGTCCAGCCTGTACGTCTTACTCTAAACGAAGCGATCGCTTTCGAAGTTTAACTGACAGATTTTTTCAGTGTGGGCTGTCTATATCGGTCGCGTAGTCCAAGCGATTGCAGGGAGTGGAGTCTGGATTGTTGGCTTCGCTGCGCTGACGCAACTTGCGGACGCAAACAAGCTTGGTAGTCTTATGGGCGTTACCATGTCTTTTGTTACAGGTGGTGTAAGTGTTGGCCCAATCGCAGGGGGTACATTTCTCTCGACTCTTGGATACTGGCCCGCATGGATAATTACACTAGCGATGATTGTCCTCGATATTCTCATACTTTGCGCCATGGTACTACCGAATGAAAAATCCCATGACGAAGAATCAGAGCCTCTTCTCTCAGAAACCTCCTCGCACAATGATGAAGGATCAGGTTGGCTATTCTATCGCACTATTCTCACTGACTCACGGGCTTGGGTATGTCTTGCAGCAGCTTTCGTGTGGTCTCTTACTTTGTCAAGCTTCGACACCACTCTGCCATTACATGTTCGTGATGTGTTCTCTTGGGGTGCCATGACAACAGGTCAGATGTTCGCGATCTTGCAGCTGCCGGCTTTGCTGTTGAATCCCTTGGCCGGAGCACTCCGGGACAAAATCGGCTTGCGGTGGCCGACGGTCATGGGGTTTGCTCTCTTAGCCCCGCTCCTCCTGCTCCTTGGAGCTCCTGGTTTCTTCGACTGGGCAAGCCCAAACAGCGCCGGAAAACCAATTTTCATAACTTGCCTCGCTATCATCGGAGCAGCGTCTTCGCTCGTAGTGAGTATTGCGCCTTTAGGCTTGACAGGTAAGATTGATATCCGCTGGATACCGCTCACGTGCCGTGATAACTGACTTTACTAGAAATCCTAGCCGGATACGAAGCCGAAAACCCATATATCTTTGGGGCCAAGGGGGGTGCCTCGAAAGTATTTTCCACTGAAGAAATCGCGTGGACTGGAGGTCTGCTCGTTGGTCCATTGCTCTCTGGATTCCTCAACCAAACGATTGGATATTTCTGGATGAATCTAATTCTTGGTAAGACCTCTCCCCTGTTTCACAAAAGCCGATATCTTACTTCATTTTAGCGGCCATGAGCTTTGTTCTTGCTTTGGCTACAGCAATATTCCTCGTGCCGACTCGGAGAACAGTGCCGACTCAAAAGCCAGTGCCAAATGTCCCCGGAGAGACGGCAGCATCTAACCAAGATACGTCAAGCCGTAAAGTTGGAACTAGCTAAGCCAGATGTAACGGGGAATCGGTGAACAGAGAAATCCCATGGGATTGATTGTTGGTCCTATCTAATATCATGAAAGGGAGGAAAGATTGCAAACATAACCTATTTTTGTGTTTCGCTTTGAACAATGTATCAAGGATGCCTGTACGCTTCTATTCAGAACAATAGCTTCTTTTTTCTTTTTTAATTTGAACAATGAAAAAAGGCGTACTTCGATAAGGCAGATCCACTGGGAAAAGAATGTAAAAGAAACTGCAATCATTTGTATGTGACAAGGTATCTGCAGAGAAGGCTGCATGAGCATACACGGACGATATGTACAACTTGTGAGGTGGCTGAATTCCTCCAAGCATGCACACATATTGTGACCATTATGGATCAACCTTGGTTCAATAAACAATTTTGAATAACCAAATGTCTCAACTGCTAGTAATATTATATTGCTCGTATTCTGAAAGGCACAGAGGTATTCCGGAGGAGATATAAAATTGCTAAAGAGTTCGTTCATATTTGATAAACTGTCAGATATATCTTCCAAGGTTGAGGTCTATCAAAATTCCACAGCATTCAAGTTAGAAACAATACCCGTCCTAAACTGACTTCGAGTTGATGTAAAAAATATATCGTAGAGCCATCATGACCTGAAAAGGCATTTATCGGCTAGAAGGTCCATGAAGGAATACAAAATCTTATTTTTGGAGTTGGAAATTAATTGGGCAAAACTGAGGTGTTCCTACCGACTCTTTCAAGAAGAAGCTGCAAATAATTGCTCTTCTGTTGATCATCTTTCGGAAGTTATCGGCCAGAATGCCGATGTGCCACCCTAGAGCATGACGCTGGTATCGGAGAGAATTAGGTGAGGTTGTGACAATGCGGCACTAATATTCCGGATCTTTTTGAATTTCAGCGCTTAGGACTTCATCTGGCTCCGTCAAGTCAGTTTTATAAGTAGAAGACCCTGCTCTTTTGTGTCTATTATATCGATCGAAGGCATGCAGTTCTCAACTTATTCACTCTAAATTTTATTCCGTCGGACCTGGATGCTTTGCATTATTACGGAGGCTGGGATTTAAAGAGAGGGGGCGGAGGAGCATATGGTCTCGAAACACCGATATGGTAAATAATCTGTATAACTAGTTATGGATCGGCTCATCGTCCGGAAGATGAAGTCTTGAGAAGTTTGAATTTCTATATAATTTATATCTCAGGGTTATTTAGTACATACGACCATAGGGTGTGGAGAACAGGGCTTCCCGTCCGCTCAGCCGTACTTAAGCCACACGCCGACAGGTTAGTAGTATGGTGGGTGACCACATGCGAATCCCTGCTGTTGTATGTGTTTTTCTTTTTGGTTCTTGATTTTAGTCTTAGTTTTTACTTGGGTCATTTCGGCTTACCATTCCGGTCGAGATGAATCAGGGCAAAGTGCGGATGCAACAGCTCGTCATGCTGATGCTGCCACGACATATTCGGTGGGACTAGGGAGCTAGGAGGAGCCGTTTAACCCCCGGAGGAGTAATTATATCTCCCACTATTTCGGATACGGTCTTGTTTATTATCCTAAAAAATGGGCTTTCAGTTATCATAAATGAACTATTCGCGTACCTCAGCAAGTAGCTAACTGATAACAACCTTTATTAAAAAGAAAATACAGATTTGGCTCAAACGCACCCTCCAGTAACCTAGGTCATAACAGGGCCGGGCGTCTCGGTCGGCCGGGAATTACGTTGAGTAACGTTCCTGCCTGATTGGAGTATGTCCTTATATTGAGCTGAATGATATACCGAGAGGTATCTGCAATGAACAATGTAGAATCCTTGGCAAGTATGTACCTGGAAAGTAACGATGTAGAATTGAACGCGAAGAACTCAATATGACTATGCCAATGAGTGTCTTTTTCATCGTCACCCTGGTGAAATGGAAATGCTCACAGTTTATATGGGGTGTCTTGGGCCCCGAGGCCGTCGCGCTGCCTGCCTTACAAGGAATATCTGCCCCACACTGTGGAAACTCTAATAGGGGCCCTCGCTGATTCCTTCGAGGCTCAGCGACAGGTCGCTGACCTATGATTTGCAATTATGCGTGATTATCTAACAGACTACTCCGTACAGAGGAACAACGATCTAGTCTCACCCCGTGGCGCTAGCTTGGATCCTTCAACCTGTACCAAAAAATTCTTTGTCACCGGTCCATGTCTGCACGGATGCCCCTATTCGTGTCCCTTATTATTATCCAATCTCCTCCATCCTTTCTTTTACTCGACATAGGCGAAACTCACTGTTATCGTTCCTCGACATCCATAGTTCTCAACGCGTCAGACTCAAAGGTCCTTCCAGTCTGTTCAGCACCATAATGGACGACTCCACTCAAGGACGTGGAGCGCCAATGAGCCGCATAGCCCTGGCAATTGTCTGCATCTGCCTGACTGGCTTCGTGTTCAAGCTCATCAAAAACCGCCTCATCTTTTATCGCCTGCGGAGCCATGGTCTAGTATGAAAATTCTGGAAGAACGTCGTCTTGTCTTCCGTGATGCTAACAGAGAATCAGTGCAGCCGACCCCAGCATGGAATCCAATTCTGGGAAACCTGGCGGTGATGGCTAAGTTGCCAAAGACAGGGCCTAGCGATAGTCGCCAATCTGATTTGTTCGCTCGATTTGCAGCCGAAACAAAAGGGCTTGAAGCCGGATTTTATGTCGACGTTTGGCCTTTTGGCCCGCCTTTGCTAATCGTGACATCGCCGACTATGGCTATCGACGCATGCCAAACACATGATCTGCCAAAACCAAAAATTGTTCAGCCGTTCATCAACCCGATGGCAGGTGGCTCAGACAATTTGTTTGTCGCTAATGGTCGTCGCTGGAAACATTCGCGAGACCTGTTCAACCATGGCTTTAGTATGTCTGCATCGTTGAGCCCTATGACATGTATCGTGGAAGAAGCTCAAGTTTATGTTCGTATGTTGAAAGAACATGCCCAGAAGGGTGATACCTTTTTACTTGATCCATTGACATGTCGTTATACTATGGATATCATTGGGAATATCACCTTGTGAGTTGAGGTACAATTTCTCTTGTGTCTTCTATTAACACGATCCATAGAATACCCGTTTCAATTTCCAAGAGGGGTTTAATCCAATCGCTGCAGCAATGCGAGATACAGTTGAATGGGAGTGTGGCATTGAAACAGGAGGCCTCCTTGATCGTTTGAACCCTCTTCGATTTTTCAAACAATGGCAAAATTCAAGAACAATGAACCGTTACATTGGGATTGAGCTTGAAAGAAGATATCAAGAGTGGAAGCAAGATGATCAAATCAAATCAGTGTCTCGTCCAAGATCCATCATTGATATTGTTCTTGCTGAATATATGAAAGGCAGAACAGAGGAACGAGAAATGTGCTTGGATCCAGAATTCAAGAAATGGGCTACTATTCAAACGCGTCTATTCTTGTTTGTTGGGCATGATTCTGAAGCGGCTACAATAATTTACACTTTGTACCTCTTATCGAAGCATCCTGATGTACTCGCAAAAGTTCGCGCAGAACACGACAGTGTTTTTGAAATGTCCAATGAATCTGCGTCTGAAATTCTTGTCAAAAAGCCCGAGGTAATCAATCGGCTTTCATATACCCATGCAGTCATCAAGGAAACCCTCAGATTATATCCACCCGCCAATGGTATGAGAGAGGGTCTTCCCGGTGTTTATCTTCGCGATGAACATGGGAGAGCATTTCCTACAGATGGCTTTGCCATTTGGATTGTACATACTGCTGTCCAGCGAAACCCAGCCTTCTGGTCGAAACCGCATGACTTCATACCGGATCGCTGGCTTGTAGAGCCAGGACATCCTCTATACCCTCCGTTCGGTGGTTGGAGAGCATTCGAGCACGGCCCAAGAAATTGCATTGGTCAAAACGTCTCTACCATGGCTGTAAAAGCGACACTGGCCATGGTGGTGCGCCAATTTGACTTCCATGATGCTTATGCTGAATACGACTCGTTGAACCTGCCAAAGGCCAGGGAAATTAGGACGATGTTTGATGAGCGTGCTTATATGATTCAAAAGGGTTCAGGTCATCCGGCCCAGGGGTTCCCTTGCAGGGTGACACTTCGAGAAGGATATTGAGCAATCATGCCGTCAGGTTATAAAGATTTGGGCCGATGGAAATAGAAAGCAAAACATTGATTACGCAATCGGTCCTTTGGTAGACCATGAGGAACCTCAATGCTTATGGCCCCAGAAATTCAACAAGTGATCAAGCAGGTAGATGAAATGCGTATCTGCTATTTTTGCTTATCCCATTGCGCAAGACGGAGGCGCTGTTACTGTCCTGTCACCGCCATCGCCAGGGAGATACTATCCCTACGGGGGATGGAACTACCACGCTCTTGGAGAGCCAATTCTGAAAGAAATTTCGAGTCCTAGAGTTACGGGAATCTAATTGGTGCATCCAACTATACTGAATGCTCAATATTGTCGCTATCAGCTTTGACCGCATGATCACACAAACATCTGGGAGGATAGGTTTGGCTACCATTCGACAGATGTACACTGGCGCCATATAGTACCACGCTAATCGCCTGTCCTGATTAGGCCAGTGGAGGTCGATCCTTGCGTAAAGTGCCAGCTTTATGAATAGCGAATCATCATTTGCTGAAGCAAACCGGTTGAAGTGGAGATACACGAGAAGTGCCGCACTGCCAGGACTGTCACTTAGATCCTTGTGTCCACTATCTTACTTCTTTCACCCTGAATAGGTTCGGAGATAGATAGATATCAATAGGAATAAAACATTTTCTCCGGTGTACTGGCAAATTTAGCCCCATAACACACCCTACAGAGATTCCTCACGGAGTCAAAGAAGGCAATAGCCATGGATGCGGTATTGGTGATCTAGCGAAGGTGAAGCTACACAAGGTAGACACCTAAATAAATCAATTAAGAGCGACATCTCATCACGAGGATCCGCCCAAGTTCCCACTGAGAAATAGCAGCTCATCGCTATCCTGCCAATTCACATTCAATTCCATTGGATCCCATATCAGGAAATCGAGGTCAAAAGTCGGCTCTAACTCCGGGGCGATTACTGTCGTCGCGACTTCGCGTTCAGATTGTGCAGCTGCATGCCGGAGATTTGCCTTTATCATCCCTCTGGCCGCAACATCCGCGACAAAGTTATTAGCCATGAATGACTGGGATTTGCCTAAAAATGGTGTGTCTTTGTTCCAGTCTTCGTAGTCAATCATGTTCTCGATGATTCTGCAGACTCGCATGCATTGATTTCGCCGGTCATTAGCCGTTTGAGATATGTCCCTCATAAGGGTAAAAGCCTGCCTGATAATGTTTCTGATACCCGTTTCATCGACTATCTCACTGGGTGCTGTTCCAAGGATGCGCAAGAGGAAGAAGACTGCGTAGCTTGCAGCGCGAAACACATGGAAAGTACCTTTTCTAAGTGCGTCGGGAAATGAAGTCAGCACTATCAAAAGCTGTCTGGCTGTGATAGTGCCCTGGGTGATGACTTCGTTTTCTGGGTGGTGGTTTTTCAGAGGTTCATTTTTTTTCTGGTCCAAAATATAACAGTAGAGGCTAAGCCGCGCGTCAAGGAACGACACCTCATCGGCAGGAGACCATTCGCACGAGTACTTATTTTGTATCGTGCAAAGCTCGGTTTCAAACATCCGCACAAATGGGAGGGGTTCAGCTGTGAGTCCGGTTGTAGAGGTCTCGCATTCTCCCAGAGCTGCCGAAATCTTCGATGTGACAAGAGCAATGTTCAGTTGAATCCTCATAGTCGCTGGTACCCCAGGCATGGAAACATTCACAGCGTGAAGAATTGGATGGTCGACCCTAATGGAGCCTGGCACTCCGAATCTTGCAGTATGCCTGCGAAAATAGTTAGCGAGCCGAAAGGAATTCTGGGGTTATTTTACCATTGATCCATGATGAAACAAGATAGCCAGGTTGCCGTCCGCGCCTCCAGAGTTCCGATCTCCGATGCCTTTGCAGCGAATAAAAGATATGGATATTGTGGACGATGCAAACCAAGAGAACGTGCCATCGAAATCGCGAGTGCAGAATACATCGAGAAAGGCTCCCTGTTCATGTCTTCATGTGGAAAAGACCAAACACATAGTAGAAGTAAAGCTTGGACAAGGTAGATGGACTTGGTACCAACGAGTAGAATGTCTGCTACCAATTGCCTAGAAAGGATTTGTAGCCGTGGGTAGTCAGATGCATACTTCTCCGAATCCTTACTGGCAATTGTCAATACAACCCAGAACAACAATGGTGCCTTCTCGTAGCTATCGATTATGGTGGCGGGGTCAAGCAATAGCGGAAATCTCGGGTGTAGATGGGAATAATACCTGAAATGCTGTGAGTAGGTAAAATACGGAACACGACTGGCTTGATATACTCTTCTAGTAGTTCAGCCACGAGACTGGATGGAAAGCTGACGCCGGTAGCCTCGTGGGCATACCGAGAGGATCTTTTTCTGCCAAGACGTAATTCGGCGACTATGCTTGCTAGAGAAGCATTCAAGTCTGGTAAAGGTCCACTCGATCCCGGTGACAGGTCAGTTGTACGAGAACCCGATCCCTCAGATTCCGGTGTCCCGTATGCAGGGTCACCTTGCGCAAGTTCATGGCGGGGTTTTAAACTATGTCGGGTTAGAGTGAAGGAGCGGCATAAAAGGGTATTGGGCGGGTCTTACCTTCTCTTGGATGTCCTCTTGAACAAAGGGTCAACAGAGCATCGCTCACCTGCTTTCGAGCAGGCCGAGCAAGAAGCGGGGAATTTCTGACTAGCATTACATTTCACCTGAAGGCGTTCATTAATTTCCAAACTGGCGATCAAGAACCAAAGAACGCGCTTCTTCATACCTTCATCTGGCGACATCGCATACAAGGAACGCCGGCGCGGCGCGGCTTGATACGAGAGGTCGAACTTGCATGCGAGCGAGCTGCTCTAGATTGAATATTCTCCATTTCGACACAGTCGGTGGCCGCTGACACTTCACGTTCTGTTGTCTTGGCAATATAATGAATCACCAAAATTGACTCGCTGCTGAGCCAAGATGGTAAATTCCCAGCAATACGTCATCTGACAAGTAAATGTTCATTGAAAAATTGATAACAATGCAGATGCCTACATTTCCTCGAGCGACGTGTGTTGTGAGGGGATCAGCACCGCTTCCGGCGAGCTTTCGCTGGATGTAGCGTGATATCGCTGACAGCTCTGATTCGCTGGTTGAATCCGGCCCCCCACTATTTTCTTGTCTACTACTCTACTCTCGGTGCGGTTGTTGCTGATGGTCGCCAGACCATGATAGTAAAATCCGGTTGTCGATAGCTATTGGAAATTGCAGATCTTCGCTGGATGATCGCTGAGCTTTTCTTCAAATTGCTCCACAAATATGTATTGTGCCAAGGTTGCCAGGTCGTATAGCATTCTCCCAAGATATATTTTTGTGGGGGCCGGGGCTAAATGGAGCACCCGGGCAGGGAGAGACGCCGCGCTCTGCGTTATCTCGCCGTCACCTATGGAAGTATTGAAAAACCAATCTCGATGAGACTCGACTCAGGCTGATTTTCTTCAAAGGCTCCAAGATTTTCTTTTCTATTTTTGGTCTTAAAAATTGGGGAACACTAGAAACCAGGTGTTTCGTTATTGATTTATTAATCCGCATCGCCCTGCCCGTTCCATCCAAGGTATACAGCGTCCACACCTATAGTTACTTCTATTTTCCTCTCCGTTCCAACACGACAGCCCAGCACATTACCACCATCACTCTGGGTATTCTCGCTAGTGCCGGCTCTTTTTTGATTACATCCGAGTAGTCTGGATTGGAAGCAAAGACAAAAGGTTTCCCGTCGTGAGAGTTCGCATTTCCGAGATCTAGCCAAGTCGCTAGGTCACAATCCAATTGAGCATCCACCTTTTCCGCCAACTCAATTTGTCGCTGTACTTCGGTCGAGAGCAACCAACCGAGTGCTTCTGATGAGTGTCGAGATCACTGCCCGGCCCAATGAAGCTATTGATTCAAACTGCCTACGTAACGCTCTTCTTCGCGTTCCTTGCGCTAGCTCATGATGACGATAAATCAATGGAGATGGATATGGCAATGAATATGGATATGCATTCTACCTCCGGGGCGACCTCTCCGACAGCTTTCGTTTCGCAGAATGGCGAAGGCCCTACAAGCTATTTTTCCTATGGCGAGCACTTGAACACCATCCTGGCGCATATTATCCTGATGATCCTAGGATGGTGTTTGATTCTTCCTGCAGGTAAGCTACGTTCGAATTCTCTCAACTATTGAAAGTCTAACCCAACCCACAACAGCCGTCCTACTCAGTACTGGCCGTTCGCGGCTTGCATTCCCGCTGCAGTTATCATTCCTGGTTTTCAATGCCCTCGGTCTGCTCTTCGGGGTCATTTATAATGGCCAAACTCCCGATCTATATGAGAACAACGCCCACCATAAGATCGGCTGGATCATTACATGTGTTATCACTGCGCAGGTTATCCTGGCCCTGATATTTATATATGCTGGCCGTGGCGAGGACAAGCAGTCGCAATGGAGGTCTTTCGATCACGCTACATTTCACCCTATCGCCACTGATGAGCATGAATACCACTCGTCCGGAGAAAGTATCCAGGGAATAGAAGCCAGTTCTTCCTGTCGCAGCGCTTCATTGCCATACTGTGAGTCGGAAGCCGAGTACGACAGCTTCGAGAAACCCGAGCCTCACCCTCTCAGGGGCTGGTTGTACAGCTCTATTGTGGACCGGTTCCTATTGAAGTGGATACCTGGAATACTCTCGAGCCGTGCCCTGCGCATTTTAAATAGCGTATATGATGTGACTGATCGTATCGTTCTTCCTTTCGGCTTCATTGCTATTGTCACTGGAGTTGTTACTTATAGTGGTATCTTCCATGGCGACGAAATATTTAACGGTCTAGCGCACTTTATCAAAGGTGGAATCTTCTTCTGGTATGGCGTTCTCACTCTTGGTCGCTTTATCGGAGCCTGGGCAGATCTTGGTTGGGCCTGGAACAAGAAACACCCAGCATCTGTCGTCGGCTGGAAGGCAAAGGTCCCCTCAGGCGAGTTCGTGGAGTCATTTGTTATCTGGTTGTATGGTGTAACCAATGTCTTTTTGGAGCACTTGGCTGGCTGGGGGAAAGCCTGGACTGCGTCTGATATGCAGCATGTCTCCATATCGATTATGTTCTTCGGTGGTGGTCTTGCTGGCATGCTTTTTGAATCCCGACGCATTCGCGACACTATTAACACGACCCTGTTACGAGAGCAAAAGATCCACGCATATTCTAGAGATTAAGGAGAAATTTGATCAAAGATAAAAGGGGTGAGTCTTATGTGAAGATGAAACTGGGTGTCTAGATGGTATAAAAACGGAAACATAAAGGAAAAGCAGAAAGCGGCTGCAAGAAGGCAATAGAGAAACAGGTGTATGGTTAATGCATGTAATTTGAGGTCTTTGAGCTTTTAAAACCGGTCTTTGCTTTCGATTCAAGTTAAAGCGCTATTCAAGTTTGATACTCTAACCATTGAACTGGTTTGAAAGACTTGAAAATAGTGAAACGAGCCCCTGGCAGCAATTTGGGTGTAAACTTCAAGCCGATAGATCAATAAAAGGTACTTTATCAGGCCATAATTTGACTAAGAGGGAAAAGATGATGAGAGCCGGCCGCCTGGGCCCCTCGTTTCTAGCTGCCCAGATCTCCTTTCAACTCTTCTTAAAATGTGGACGCCTTAGACCCTTTGAAAAGAATTTTGCATCAAAATAACGACGAATGTTATCAAGCAGAAGTAAAATCTTTTTGTAAATGGCTGTCCTTATATACGCATTTCTCTCCCTTGGACTACACATTGGCGTCCAGCAACCTGAGGCGTAGCGTCAAATTTGTGTGAGCATTGTAATATATGGGGTATTAGGCACAAGAATTATGAGGAACACAAAAGCCGAAGATAAATGAGAGGTGATTCTGGTTACGGATCTGATAGTCATAGTAGCCTAGAAGCCCTTGTTTTCGGATCTAAGGTATCGAATGCGCCTACTGACGGACTGGTTTCAAGTCGGATTAGTGGGACATTCTTTACAATATACAAATGCATCCAATCTTACTAGTCAATTTCTCATTCTTGAGGCTCGGAAGATCTCTCAGACTTGGTGAGAGAGACCATATTCACCATCTTCACCATCTTGTAAAAAGCCTGGCCGGCGCCAGTGCAGCCAGTACGTGCGCGAATTATAAAGTTGTTCGAGATCTTGAAGATGCTCGTTCAAAAGAAATAACGAAAGCAAAATCAATAAAGCGATGATCAGTGCGACACAAACAACATTATTGCGCATGATGAAGACAGAGTGACGAATTCAAGACGGTTCTGCAAACTGCAACTGCTTGTTCTCTGCGGCAGAAAGTCGAGTCTCCAAATAAAAGATATTCTGAACCTTCGATAAGGCAATCTAAGTAGTGTGATTCTTAGTGAATAGGCAGTAAGGGAAGAAAAATTAGTGGATAATTTTCTGAGATGCATTCGGACAACTGGGCAAGTCTCTGCTAACTGCTGGGCTGTGGAGTGATTGGTGGATTATGTAGCGAACATCCAGCGAAATCCCGGCAGATATCGAGCGAAAAAGAATTCTATTCTAGGATCGTCCCGTTTCCTTCTCCATTTTGTCAGTGACACCAGGTCCTTTTTCGCCCTTCTAAATGTTGGTTGGTTCTTTAGTTGGTCGCTTCCTCATTTCCCCACTGTCCCATAGTCGAAAACGAGGAATCACCCTGTACGTGAAACTGGAAATCTTTAGACCCACAATATTGGTGATACCAGCTCCTCAGACCCTTGGTTCAATTAGCTAGTCGCAATCATTGGTTGGATACATTCTCTTTGCTCACATTTTGTGCTAACTCCAGCCTTCTCAACCCCCCCCCCCCGGGTCTTATTTTGTCTGCTCGGTCCCGTTGTTTCAAAAAATCAGCTTGTCTAGCAGCCCATTCACGACATAGCTGTTTACCTTTTTTCAGATTCAGAATTTGTCACTTTCGGCTTGGGATCCCCCTTACATCAAACATTACCATAGGTATAACGTGCTCTTTGTCATTCCTTCCCTGCAGAATCCACATCGCTTGCGGTAGTCATACTTCTTGCACCACCGACAGGAAACCTTGTGTTTAAGACATAGTGTGCAATTGAAGAATCCACACGGAAAATCGGTCTCGGAAAAGAGCAAATTCGCATTTCGAGACTACCAGACATGGAGCCACTCAAGCTCATCGCGACAGCTCCTAACGGCCCTCCTGCCAGTGACAACCGGCGCATGATACTAAAAAGTGTGCCATATCCTAACAACACATAAATCCTTACTCGCGGAAGTCACCCCCGGACGAAGCTCAAAAGCGATCCCGACACCTTTCTCCAGGCAGCCGGCCAACACTAGGGTTTACCGACCTGGTCATATGTGCATGCAATCCATTTAACTATGGATCGATATCTCGGTAGATAGTCTTCTTTTACTACGTTTTTCTTTGTTACTTGTGTCTCATTTCATGGCTATGAGTATTGGGCCCAGAAAAAGCTCGCCTTGTGTTGGGGACTCGCTAGTTCTTCATTCCTGAATGCAAGCCAAGCTGTTCATATTTCTTAATCTTTCGCTTGTCCCTTTCATCGCCCATCCGACCTTGTGAGTATAACACACTCTTCTGATTTGTATTACATGAGGATTAGCTTGGTGGATTTATACTAGTTGCAAGGTGTCTAGTCAAATCACAACGGCCGATATCCGGCACGCCCCTTAGAAGACGCGGAAAGTGTTCGAAGCTAGCATTATACCTCCTCTAGTGTGGACAAATTACAACCGCGAGCTCTGTCCGTGAAAGAAGTCCTGATAATTCGAAAGTAAGAATGTTGCGAGCTATTCCCGTAACGTGTCCTTGCTTCTTACGCTTTCGTTGATAGTTTGACGAATACTGGGATCGTTAAAGACTCACAAAAGCGTAGGATTACTGTAGTTCTTAGATGAGATTGCCAAAGGGGCAAAGCAAAATGGTGATTGAAGTTACAACTGCGGCATTCCGAAAGGCAATCTCAGCTAGGGTGGAGAGTGTGTATCAAGCAGCTTCCAGTCACAAGCTCCTAACTACTAGGTTTTCGAGTTCCTTTTAACCTGCACACAGGATGCTAACTATTCTAACCGTGAAACAGAGAACACCCTCTGCGTCGACCACCAAAAAGGAACTTAGAAAGATGCCACGAAATGGGATTGACGAATAAGGCACTCGTGGTGAGAACTTGAGAATGGCTGTGGTGGTCGTTGCGGGAGGTGCAGAGTGTATCAGCGACTGTAACATCGGCCACTGTTGCGGAAAGTCAAGTTACATCAGAGCTTACGGCAAATATCGCGCAGCTTGTACTCCTACCATCTCATCCTTCTTGCGAGGGGCATGAAGAGTGTCGTCCATATTATTCAGGACGTTCTCCAAGTGGGCCCTCAAGGCACGCGTTTCGGCAAGAGATATCAGCTGTTGTTGTAGCGTCTCCCATGAATGGGTGAATCGCTCGTTCAGCCGATGGGTTTCTCCGGGTAGCAAGCGCTTGGATATGTCTTTCGCCGCAATGTCTGAAACATAAACCGGTCCATAAGTTTTCTCATGTCTTCGCCGATGCCGCCAATCATTCAGAACTAGAATGCTGTTGAAGCATACCAGATTTCAGTCACTAGTAATGCCAGTGTCACTGCTAGCTTCTAGTACATCGGCTTCCTTGCTGGCTTGTCGGGGTCAGGAAGACCCTTCGTGGAATCGTCGGTGCAATTGGTGTTGTTAGTCATTTTCTGTGTAGAACAACATGTTAGTGGAAAACAACATCTTGCGCATAAAATGATCACTCACCGATGGTATAAGGACGGTGGTTTGGGACGATGCGAAGAGGGCCAGGTTTTACCGTCATTGTTGGTGACCCACACCCGTCTTGCGAGAGACATCAGGTCGATCAACAACTTCATGTCTCGTACTACAGAGATGCAACTGCGGGTGCAACTAATCACGCTCAGCACAGGAATTCCCAACGTTGCACGGCAGGGGTTTCTTGCATTCCGAATACCGATTTAGCCAGTTGCCGAAGGTGGTCGATATAAGTGAAAGCGACCATATCGAGGCCTGTCAATTCATTAAGTTAGTACAAAATCCCTTCTTCGTTCAAAGTGAGCCACATATCGCAGATCCAAACTACTGCAGACGAGATGGACTTACCCGAAAAAAGAGACTGGATTGTACCCAGGAACGCTGTAGACCCTTTCATACAAAGAATCTTGTTGGGGGACCATAGAATGGTTTGAATTCCGAGTTCCATGTAGAAGTCGCATTCCCGAGGACAGAGTTTCATCGCCTGGTAACGGCAATTCGCCAGCGTGTGACCGTGTTCCTTGCAATTCTAGTAGTAGATATATTTCTCCATCATTGGATATATTCAACACCGGGCTCAGGTCGATTTGGACATAAGGTGTTGTTGGGCGGGGGCATCGCTGATTCCTGACAGACCGGCAGTAGATGCACACGACGATCGGGAAGAAACAGAAACATCGCAAAATAGTTTATCTTGGTTGGTGGTATATATAGTATTTCGTTGGAAAGGAGGAAAGATAGGAGATGAAATGGAGGTTTAATGTTACTGTCTGGTGTTTACTGTTTGTTTATGTCGTTGAAGGGCGTTCGTTCTTTCTGTCGTGACACCTTCCTAATCCGGGCTGATTGTCCTACCACAACAAACACAAACAACATATAAGTAACAGTGACTGCATTATGTTATACATCAGGTCCTTTATGAAATACAGGCTTGCATGATAATGACGACGTTGGCTAGGCAGTAGAGGAACAGACCAATTGATATTTCAGTTACGACGACGGAAAGGACAAGCTCCATAAAGGCAGAAGGCGTGTCGAGGTGCAGGGGTGTACATCACCAAGCTTCCAGTGGCTTTCAAACACGACGATGACTGATTCAAATACGACACCGAGATTCACTACTGCGTCGGCCAGCTAAATACACTTATCACGGTATCTGAAAAGCGAGACGAACAATAACCCTCATTGCAAGAGTCAGGGCAGCATGCAGACACAGCGGAGATGAGCTGTGGTAGGCAAAAGGATGTACAGACTACCCAGTCAGCCGGAGTATGGGCCAGAGTAGGCATAGGACAGCCCTCGCGCAAGATTTTGGGCCCTTGTTGTTCTTATGCTGGCTCCGGAGCTGATCAAATAAGATCAAGTTGATGAACTGCGGTTGTTGAAACCGTTCTGAACGCTCTCTTGATTGAGCTGGACTTGGGATGAGATCGTCTTTGAACGCTTGAAAGAGCGATTGGGAATGTCGAGAAGAGAGCTAGAGATCGAGCTGCTGCCGCCCGGTGCGTCTAAGTCCCGGTTAGTATCCATCTGATCTCGCTGGGATATGCAGTATAGTCTAGAATTGCGAGAATCAAAATTTACTCGAGCGCCTCGCTATAGGTCTTGACCCGGTAGTCATTCCACCCCGAAGGGTGTAAGTTTGGGTGTTCCTTCAAATACAGCAGTCTTTGCTGGACCAGATGAGCCCTTGCGGGCGTATCCAGGACTGTCAAGGAAAAGTTCTCCACCACACCTGCGGGAACTTTACCACTATCCGGACCTTCATCTGGTCCAGGACTTGAGCCGCTATGGTCACTATGACTTGGTTCGCTGTCGTGACTATCCCTATGCTCGCTTGGGATGCTCGGAGTCGGAATTGGGTAAAAGTCTTCAAGGGCAATGCGTAACTCTTCATGGATAATCAGGCGCAGGGCCTCTGCCCCGACGCCGCAAGTCTTGCACACATTCTCCTTTCTGAAGTCCCTGTTAGTATTGATCTTGTCTCACAGAAATGCATAGTATTACCTGGGATCACGAGAATCAAAACTTACTCAAGCTTTAGGGTCTTCTTCTTAACCCAATAGTTGTTCCAGGCGACCACGATCTTCATCACCGGCTGGCAGAGGAAATAGAAGGTGCATGACCAGAAAGCGATCCAGACGGTATTGGTGGTGCCATTCTCCGCTATGAAGGAGGCCCAGGAGAGTGGCTTCTCCGGGTCGGGGAGAGGCTTAGTCGAGTTGGTATGATTCATTTTATGTATGGAACAACCTGTTAGTGACAATCAACTCCTCGCACATTCAACGACAACTCACGGTGAAAACCGGGTTGTTGAGTTGGAACGGTGTAAAAAGGGAATTGTGCGTCGCGTCCGCGAAGTATTTGTTTTCGCTGCCTGGTTGCTCCTTACCCTTAGCATAGATATCCCCAAATGGTGATTGACTACTTGGACCCTGCGCTCTTTGGCTTGTATCCCTTCAATGCGTATAGGCTATAGTGAATACTAGTATCATTTCCTATGCGTAAAATTCGAAGTATATCATGCCTGACCTACTGGGTGCTGGATATATGAGCTGTGATGCACCGACATCTAATCTCCCTACTATTCATTGCTTCGCCGCGCTCGTAAGAATGTAAGGCTCTCAAGTTGGCCAATATGGTTTATCTAGCGGTCGAATTGATGGTTTAATCGGTAGTCTCGAAGAAAAAGCGCTGATTGGTTTGGTGCATGTGGGTCGATATGTGGACCACAACGGCCCGGGCCGAAGTTGTACAATACATTAGTATGTAACGACCGTGACGCATACAGTGGCTCGAAAGAACTTGAAGTTTCAAGTTGACAGCGCTCATTATTCATCACAACTGTTCGTTATTCCCAGAACTAGGATAAATCGAATTCGAAGTAGTATGAAAACTGATCGAATCCTGATGTATATTACGAGGTAGCCAACTGATTTCCTACGAAATTACTGGTTCTAGAATAGTCATCGAAGAGCTTATAGTGGTACTTGACACTGTATACCCAATAATTTTGGAAGTCTGTCCAGGGAACTTGACGAGGAGGGGTCTCCACTATGCAATTCATCCACTCCTTCGCTTCAATGTAGTTTAAAGGATAAGAAACCTTGGAACATACAGTTTATGATCGCATGGATAGAAACGAAACTATAACTTGGAGAAGGCCAAAGGATATGGTAGTAGCGGATCTCACCAGCATGGAATTTACGCTTGGGCATCCCAGTCTGGAACAGGATAAATGTAGAATGAATAGGAAGGTACTATTCTACAGTGTTCCTAATGGGGAAAATATTGGCGTGAGAAAGAACTAGGTGTTCTACAGACTAGGCATCCTACAATTAGAGTGATGATTTTGCGAGCAAAAGCTCCAACACCGAAGAAATTGTATTCAACAGAAATGAGGGACAGAAAAGGTTGAGATATCGGTTTGGTAATCAATAGCCCAGACAGGATAACAGAGGATCCGGCCTTCTTTTGAGCGACATAAGGAGTGGCATTTCCGGGGGCAGTCGCGAAGTAAAGATGATTCCGAATCGCTGTACCAGAAAGTCTCGGGGTAGGATTTAGCGGCTGAATCGGGTGACCACAGCGCGTTCTTGGAACCATGGAGAACTTGGGGTCCCATCTGCATGCAAAATTTGTACCTCAATCACTGTGAGAGCGCGCTGCAACTACACAGCCGCATAGAATCCGGATCTGCAAACACCAGGCAAGGCCGCCGGTGGGAGAAACGTCACATTCATACTTGTCACATAAATTCCAGACAAATACCCTTGTTTGCCTCTGGTGGTGGTGTGTTGGTAAATAGAAGTTGCCTCCAGCCCACTCCTCAATGAAGCCCATTCCGTTGCAGAAAGTGCTTCGTCAATGGACCTGCTGCTCTGACCCGTGGTCATGTCGTGGGAGTAGGATAGCAGTATGTACACATGAATGGTTACAGGGGACACGGCCTGCGCCAGGAGGAAGAGGGGTGGATCGACCAGAAGGGACAGACTTCCTGGCCGGGGTGTTGTCAATGGAGGAGAACCGTAACATCACTCTCACCAAAGTCGAGAAAGTGATTAGTCATTTGGCTTTGCTTGAGTTTCGCCAGCTCATCTTCTGAGATGAACTGGGTCTGGTGACCCTGGCCATGCTGCTCCGGTAGCAGTGCTGGCGGTGGTGCTGTAGGTGCATGTTCGGCTTGAGGTTGACGTTGACGTTCAGCTTCAGCTTCGTGCTAGTTCAATTCCAGTGCCCCTGGGCAGGTTTTGCATGCAACCACATGTTGAACGGCAGTCGGTTGGTGCCCCACATATAGCAAGGTACCCATATGGACTGGGAAGAACGGTGATCGATGAGCGAAGATGTTCCAGTGCACCCGCTGGAACTGCTGCCGTTGCTATTCTTGCTGAATCTCTTGCTCTTACTGCTGCTATTGCTTCTTCCAGCCACTCTGTCGGGGCAATAGGAGCAGTGTTGTCGATCCTAGCGGCGATGTCGTCCCTAAGCTCCCGTACGATCTCTCGCATCTCTCCTCGGAGTATCCCAACCCAGGCCTCTTTCTCCAGGGTGAAGGTCTTGAATTGCAAGCCGCATCTCTTCATAGACGATCTCCCGCAGGTCGCTTCTCAGGATTTGCACCCAGGACTGTCTCTAGGCCGCAGGTCTTGCACACTTTTTCTTGCCTGTAGTCCCTATTAGTATTCATCTGATCCCGAGGAACAATAACTCACGAACTTAGTGTTCTTGCAGGGTGATTTGGGGGGTTGAGGAGTGAAGTGGACTGCACTACAAGGAACTACAGGGTTGTAAGCAGTAAAGGGTAAACATGAGGATCGTTCCTTCCTCTGCATTGAACTACAGGCATGTAAACACTGGGTTGCTCTTTCCACTTTTCATAACACCCCACATAATAAGATAATGACTCCGTATTCGGTACGGACTTAGGTACTGGTTACAGTACCATATTAGAATTGCCTGTTGGGTACTGTAGTCTTTGCAATATATTTGAAGGTTAAATACTGTCAAAGACTCCAGTCTACAAGAAGCCCTGTTCGCCACCACGTATGGTCGTATTTAAAACAAAGTAGCACCGCCTCAGATCTGGATAATGTTGTTGTCACTATTCGTAGCTGAAGCCGACCAACATCGTTTGACCCACACCGATATACATAGACAGCAATGGAACCACAACGAGGCATCTTAATCAACCTGAATACAGCACCGATCGATAAAAATTGGAAAGAGGTCCATCCTGGGTTCGAACCGGGGATTTCAGGAGGTGTGCCATAGGCCATACTTCAAAGCCTGACGTCATCTGTATATATTATTAGAATTTCTTGGACAGTCAGGATAAACAGGGTGCTATTCACGACCACTAGACTAACGGACCAGTCATTCAAAGATACTCCGATGGGAGTTTTCTGGAGTATGTATGTATTAGGGAGATCAGGGTGGTTCTTTTATTGTACACAGAAGTTTTACTCTCGTCTTACTAGTATTTTTATAATTTTGATCGGACTCGTACAGAGTGCGGAATGCATATGCAAGTAACCCGGCCAGTTTCTGAAGCAGCACCAGTTACTGCTGACTTGATGCATTTCCCTTTGAATGCCATTCTGGAAAGCTGTGATCATGATGCCAGATAGATGGGGCGGGGTCACGACCGCGGTTAATACCATCAGAGATATATTTTATTTTTGGTTGACTCTAGTATTCTAGTAATTTACTACTATGGAGGCCTACATAATAGTGTCCTTGAACTTAATATCGATTTCTCCACAGCTTAAAATGAATGCCACATCTTCATACGAATATTCTATGTACATCCGTTGTGACCTAGTTATTATGCGTTTCAGCCTGTGCCGAAATTAATGCGATGTGGACTTGACAGGTTGGAGATTCGGATATTCATGAGTGAGTTAATCCGATGCGACCCAGCTGCCCCACACAAAAACACACTAGCCCGGAATAACTTCGGTTGTGGCTTTTCCATCCTCTACCAACAGGCAGCCAGCTGTGTCGAGTCTGAATACTACGCAGGGCCATGGCCGAACAGTCAACTCTATCCTCTGGTTCGGCGGGTAAGTCACGGCGGAATCAAAAAGCATGTGATACGTGTCGGGGCAGAAAGGTGAAGGTGAGGCAAAAGAGTGAGTGTGGAGACGTGTTGGGTTCTACTAATCTTCACCTAGTGTAATTTTCGTGAAGATGCCACCGCTTGCGATGGCTGCGTACACTTGGGGATCGATTGCCTACAGAATAAGCCAAGACGACGGAGAGGACCCCCTAACCGGTAGACCTTAGCCTAGTCGGTTTTCTTTCGAGTAGCGAAGCTAAACTATCACAGATACGCCTTTCGACGCGTGGAAATTTCCAGATCTAGCGCAGAGTCCTCGTCGATCCCTTCGAGCCAATCACAAAGGTTTTGTGAACAAGACCAAACAGCTCTGACATCGCCTGCTCTTGAGCCAATCTCCGATCTACCAAATGGGGACGTTTTATCAGGTATAGGGCCAGAACCATTGCTCAAGCAAATTATTTTTGACTGGTTTGAATTTCTGCATCCCATCACACCCATCCTTCATAGACGTCATTTCTATGATAGATTAGGGAATGATGAAGCAAGGATCAACCCAGTATTTCTCAGCCTCGTGGCCTCCGTGTGCGCTATTACCGTCGCAACCCTACGCCGCAAAAGCTCTCTTGTCTACGAAACTATTACGGTCGCGAAGTGCGCCCAGCTAATAGAAAAAAATAGGCTATTTCAGTCAAATATTTGCACAGTTGATGAGTGTATTGCTCAATATAACATAGCTTGTGCCATGGCTGTCGAGACCGGATTATCCGACTTCCGGACTTTCCGTGCCATCAAGAATGCTATGACCGGCGTGCAATGGTTGGTTTCATACAAAATTGAAGAGATGTCAGTCCATGACCAGGAAATGATAAAACGACTATACTGGCTTCTTGAAATATGGGATATGTATATACACTCATCCCTTTCGAGATAAAATCGGCTCTAACAGAAGACCTCACAGCGGGACCGACACGAGAGGCCAGCCATATCTCACTTTACATCCTCTCAATGAACCATATATGCACCTACGCCCCCGCTGTATTAGCGACAGAGAACTTGATGCAGAATCGATGTCCAACTCAAATTCTTTCTCTTGGCAAGGACAAGATGTTGACTATATTTCCGGGTTCAATGCAGTCATTGACATATTCCTGTCATGGTGGCATGCAAAAATTGATATAATACATAATAGCCCCGAAGTCACATTTCAGAAAGCTTTCAATCGCCTACAAGATACGCTGAATCATCTTCCTCCGGAACTGCGATGGAGAGGAGGGTTATCCCGCCTGCCCGGGGCAACCTGGGGCCACGATGCACAGATGTTAAACATCTTAGTGAGTGGTTTATATATGAAGTCCAATCTTCTCCAACGTTATGGCACTTCTTCCCAACAATACAACCATCAAACAATCATCAGGTTCGTTAGAATAACATGATCAAAAGCGTTTGCCGGCGCTTTGGGTGAGCTTGGGCATAGACTACTAGCTGAATCCCGTAATACGGCAATGTATTGGAAATACAACTAACAGTTACATTAATTCAGTGATCTCCTGGAAGTTCTTAACCATTTGCCGGGTTCAGTCTTCGAAGCGAATAGCTTTGGATTGGCTGTCAGAATTAGAAGCATGGGTGCTGCCTACCTCACTGAACTTGAAAGTGGCACTTGTGATATAATGGTCGACCAAGAGGCTAAAAGCAAGGTCGATCATCTACTTGCGATGCTTGCAGATGTGGACTTTAGACCCGACTATGTGTAGAGAACGATATATTGATGGGGCACTTTATTCGGAGTCGGCGAACTTGGGAATATGGGTTGAAGTCTCCAAACTCGGCGTCTTGAATCTATGGCAGCTATTGAATCTATATGAGTAACGATACCTCATTTATCTAGATACAAAAACTCAAAACAGCTTTTTCAATGCGCTGGTGATATGACGAGTCTATTTTCGCTGCTGCAAGGGAATACCCGAGATAGAAGATATCTTGTCATGCATCAAAGCGCACCAATGCTATGCCATTCGCTTTGCTTGGGCCTAGTGCCCGCTTGGATTCTGAAAAGCCGAATGAATTGCAGGACCTTCCCAATTCTCCAAAGGAGTTAGACTTTTTCCTCAACTTACCCGGACATGCCCTTTCCTAAAAGGTTCCCTATTCAACCAGCACTTTTCTTCAAATCATTCCGTAACTAGTATATGAAAAGTGATTCCTATTCGAAAATTGACTCGTGGGGTGGATAGCTCAAAGAGATATCTCTTCCTTTCGTCTTCTGATAGAAATGCCAGCTTGACTATTTGCGCTCAAACTTACTCCGCTCTCCCGCACCACAGGAGTTACTGAGTTCGAGGCTAGCTTAAAGTCATACTTCAAAAGGATATGACATAGCGCTATTTTCACTTCGTTGGCAGCAAAAAACCGCCCAGGGCATGCATGTTTTCCAAATCCAAATCCTAGGTGCTCTGGGGAAGGAGACACGAGTTGCGATGAAGTTTTATAGCCGGGCTTTTCGCGCAGTCTGAGAAATCGATGTGGGTCGAATTGCTCGGGGTCGGAGTAAGTGTTTTCATCCCACATTCTCTCGTTTGATACAAACAAGGAAGTTCCCTTTGAGACGTGTGTGCCATCGGATAACTTCAGATCTTTCAAAGCAAGCCGCCTCATGCTTACTAAAGAATTTGAATTAGATATCTGCTTTCGCGATTCAGAAGCACGGGAGCTATAACGGATAGCCAGTCTCCCTGGGAACTTACCGATTGAAATTGGCTTCATTCTCTGACTTTCCTTCAAGACACTATCCATAAGTTTCATTTTGAACAATGTTGACTTCTTCCATCCTTCCGTCTTTATCACAGTGATTATCTCTTGGCGTAGCTCCTCAATAACATCCTCCTTGCCACATAAGTCGAGGAGGACTTGCGTTAGCATATCAGAAGTTGTATGGATTGCTGCCAACGAAAACACCAGTTGAGCAGCCGCTGGATTATAATCACGACCATTGGCAACCTCTTCCATCCACTCCATTGCGTCGTTAAAGCGTTGAGGGGGTTGACCAGCGCGAATCGCTTCCTCCTTCATGCGGCGTCTCTCTTGGAGAACGGGAGTGATGATAGCTGTTGCCTCCTTGAGCTCCTTTCTGATTTTTTGACAAGACGGCAAAAAGTTTGCTATGAACGATCGAATAAAGAATGGCCACTGTCGCAATTCCATTGCCGCGATGAAAGAGTCAACTGTATAACTTGACGTTATGCGAAGCCACTCTTCATTACGGCAAATTCGATCACCAAGAAATACTTTGGAAGAGAGCTGGGAAACCACTCGAAGAATATTCTTGTGGAGAGGAGTCACATCATGCCAATCTGGTGAATTCGCAAGTTAACACCGAAAATATCCTTGCATGCGAAAGTTTTTGACCAACCGGGATTGTCTGTCCATTGCTCCTTAAAAACGGCCGATGTTTCAGCTGACAGTGGCTCCGTTACATTTCCTGGTGAAGAATGTCGTCAGCTCTCATATAGACCAAAATATCTCCGAGTTGTCAATAGCGGTAGTCCACCTAAGGATTGTGTAAGCCTGAGTCTGATTGCGTCCGAGAATATCCGATCTTCAGTTCCTTGTCTGAAAGGCTCAAATCCGGAGATATGGGCATGAAACTCAATGGCAATGCTCGCGCCAAAGCTTAGATCGGGATGGCTTCGCAACTCAGAGGCGTATTTAGGGGATAAAACCGTCTTGACCCCACTATCGGAATAGATACGAAAAGCGTCGGCCTAGTGTTTTTCGTTAGTGACGAGGTCATGTCAAATTGAACTATACAGAGAATACCCTTTTCAGCCCATCTTTGATCAAATCGCGAGCGTTAAGCATGAAGTTTCTCTTGACTCGAGTTGCGCTGACTTCCATCCCTTTCTTCCCGTTGATCAGGAGGGGCTCTTTTCTCTTCCATGTTGAAAACCAAACGATTACAGCCGTGAGAAACGCTGTACTTAATCCAACAAAGACCGGAGTCATTTGCCAAGGCTGGCCATTTGACTCCATTGTGCCTGTCTCTCGGGTCCACGGATTTAGACTTGGGGAGTGAAGACTTGAGAGACTCGGAGCATAGGAATGCGGGCGAGAATTTATAATAGAGATGAAATATACTATTATACTATTAAAGCTAGCCTGGCTTCCGTGGTTATGAATATCTTGTGCAATATAATGCAAGGTAATAATGAAAACTAATTGCTTTGTTATTGGCCAACTTGTGCTAATCAAATAGAAACTCGCCCGACCAAAGGGCTGGCAAGTGATGACCCCTCCGTCCCACTTGTCGACATGGGCCAGGTACGGAGTATTTACTCCGCAGTCCTTAGAATGATTCATATTCATTTGATGACCATCGTTATGCATGTACATTAATCTGTGGGGCACACTAATAATAGATCAAAGACTCACTCTACGCCGCCTATTGGTGGATGACTGTCATCGGTGCGAGACTTCTCCGATAGGACTTCTTCGATAAATCAATATCTTTGTATTCAGATGGGTACAGTTTTCTAGATGTGCGATTCAACTTGCACCGGCAAAAGATTGAGGAAGTAACTGAATCATCGCTGTGGGCCGGTCCAAGAGATCGTCATGTGCGATCCCGCCCATTCCCCACATTTCGTGTATATAATCGGATAAACCTCGGATTTACAAAGCAGGTAAATCTCAGGATAGGACAAGCGTACGGCAGAAATGTACCATAGTATGTACACCAAGCTGGCTTTGACATGCAAATGTCAGGTCCGGTGGGGGTATCTTGGCAGTTAAATTGCCGAGAGATGATCACTTTTATTGACAAAACGTGCATGGAAGTTGGCAGACTGTTTGAAAAGCTTTGCAGTTTTCAGGGAAAGAATACCAATTGGCATTGACATTCGAGAAATAATCTCTTCTTCTACAAAATAACTCTATTTCGACGAAATTCGACTCCAGCTAGCTATACTCAGCTGATCAGGCTCACATATGCTGACTCACGCTAGAGTAGAGCACTAATTTGATTTACTCCGAGCCCGAGTCGTTCCCTCTATCTCTCTCGCAATACATATATTCTTACTGGTAACAGATTTAATATAAAATAAAGCGTTATATTCAGGATACTACTCCAGCGCCCCCCCCCCCCCCCCCCCCCCTCTCTCTCTGCTTAGAGAACTCCTAATAAAAGCCTATTTCTAAAAGATAAAATTTCTAAAAGAAATTTATAAAATACTAGATATAATGCAGTGTTCGCTCTGGCAAAATAGTCAATTTCCTTACACTGCGCTCCAAGGTGACGTGGAATCTTTTGTTTGGCAAGAAATTTTGAGTCGAAGCTCCTTGGAATCTTTCGACTTCAAGCTCAACAACGGGATTTTCACAGCAGGCATCCTCAAGCGCGTTGATCAGTCGATCTGGTCCGCAGCAGTAAATTTGAACGTTCTTCATCTGCGCTTTGACGAAGCTCTCAAGATCAAATCTTTTACCTTCTTGACTTGTCCAAACCTCCGTCGGGTGTTCTCTGCCGAGTTCTTCGACATAGGCCATGGTCCTCCGAGAGCGCCCGAGGTAAATCAAACGGTAATCGGCTCCATTGCGCCTAACCTGATCCAGCATTGGCTTCAATGGCGTGATACCAATTCCTCCTACCAGGAATATATAACGCGGACTCTGACTGAGGCGGAAGTGATTTTTAGGACGACGAAGCGTCACGTCCATTCCTTCACGAAGGTTCTCACGAAGCCATTTTGACCCACCAGATCCATCCTCTTCTTTCAGAATCGCGATCTTCCAGAAAGAGCTTTCGGCTGGATCGGACCACAGAGAGTATTGTCGATACCCGTATTCACTAAGGATATCGATATGAGAACCAGGCGTCCATTCAGGCAACTTGTCTGGTATACTAGAACATATAGTAACCTCTAAAACCTCAGGAGTCAGGGGTAAGAGCCTTTGCACCTTAGCTGGAATGTTTTGCATGACACTGCTGGTCATATCGGTACTGTACCCATGGAGCAATATCCGTGGAGAGGTTGTCAGGGGTGGATCCCATGCAACAACCACGCCTGCAATACCACGACTGGGTCCAACCTATTCGTAGTGGATCTTCTCATATGGCGTAACGAGTCTCAAATTAGGAAGCCGGTCATGTAGAATCTCAAATCCTGTCCTCAGCAAGAGCCGAGCAAGAGGAGCCCCGAGACACGCATGAACTCCACGGCCAAAGCCAAGATGTCGTTGACTGAAAGTTCTCTTCGGCTGAAGCTGAGCAGGACACTCGAAAACAGATCCGTCTCTGCTGGCTGAGTTGTATGCTAAGAAAACCCTATCTCCCGGTGCGAGGACCCTTGATCCAATCTTTGCTTTTTCTTTGACCAAACGGAACATCCCTGTGATGGCTGATTCGTAGCGAAGTAGCTCCTCGATTGTGTTTATGCGGGTTTTATCATTCTCATTCGCGGCATCCCACAATCCATTGTGTAATAGATGAGACAGTCCCATGGAAAGAAGGCTGGTTGTTGTCTCGTGTCCTGCGAGTAGCAAGCCAGGAATCATTGCCAGGTGTTCGAAGTCAATCTCCACAATTTTGGCGTCTCTTTCGTCCCAGATATGGCTGATTAGGTCGTTACGGCAATCAATTTTGCGCGCCTGTATTGCCTGGGCGAAATGGTCGTGGAAGCCTAAGACGTCTTTGACTTGCTGCTCGATGGACATACTCCCTCCTGCGATACCTCCAAACAAGGCAGGAGATCTGCCGATCTACTCCATTCTCGAGGGATCTAATCCAGCAATTGTGATCATCGCCTTCAATGGGAGCGGCATCGCAAAAGTTGATTTCAGTTCCATCTCGCCATTCATGATGAATTGATCGATAAGCTCATTCGCCAATGATCGCATTAGTGGTTGGAATGCGGCCAGTCTCCGAGGCAAAAAGAAGCCATTTACGCTGGCTAGCAAGCGATCATGGTCAGGGTTGTCCCAACCTAGAAGGGTCCCACCAGGTGGAACTCGATTCGCAAAGATTCCTTTGACAACGTCTGGAAATTCGGGAACTGTGATGCCCTTAGAAAAAAAAGTTCGGGATGATCGAGGACGTATACGATATCATCATATCGAGTCACGACATACCCGCCAAGAATATCACTAAACTCCACTTGGTCGAGCAAGCGCTTCTCCTCGTGATCACGGAAGAGATTGCGCGGGTCCTGAAAGGGGCAGCCGTTGAGGACGGCCTCCATTGGACTCAGCCATGGTGACAAGCTCGGTTAGCTTGCCTACTGTCGCCTTGATAGGAAAAATAGGGATGCGGGAAGCCTGGCTGGTGTAAGTACTTAGTGAACCATCCACCTGAAGAAATAATTAAACTCAATAGTCCAATGCAGCTCATGATCCTCGGAAAATGGACGAGCGGCTAAGTGGGCCAGGTGTAGATCAAAATGTGGGGGAAACAGGGAAGCGATCTACGAAGGGCTTAGAGAAGGGCTCTCAGCTGTAGGCTCTGGGGTAACCCCATGGGGTCGGCATGTGGCCCTCCATGCCACCAATTCGGTTGCGGGGAATTTGTGGAGATATCTTTGTCCCTGCGTGTCTAGTCTGGGACTAACAGATGAAGCTCCAGCTTCAAAAGCCTTATCTTGACGGCAGCCGACGGCGAGATCCAGAGGATTCCCCATCCCAGTGAAAGCCCGAATGATCCTCTCGATTGGCCAGTCTGGCGCAAACGGGGTCTCATATTTTGTTTGTTGCTTCTTTTGTAAATATATTGGTCTCCATTTCGGCCCTCTGCATTCGCTCTGACCTTTTCATAGCTCTTTTTCGTTGACACTTGCTGGCGGTATTGGCCTCTTTCTCAAGACACTCATAGTTGAATATGCAGCAACAAAATCCGTGGAAGAGGTTGTGGGTTTGAGCACCTACCCCAGCCTGGTCATGGCGCTTGGTAAGAGAAGACACGTCCCCCCTCCTCTTTCCCTTCCCCGACGAAGACTTGGAATGCTGATCGATAATGAATTGGAAGGAAACCTGCTGATTTTTCTTGCGGCTCTGGCACTCGGCCGTCGAACTGTGTTCTTGTTCTGTACTATTCTGCTTCTGGGATCAACAATAGGTGCAGCAGTGAGCACGACCTTCAATGCTCATCTTGCTTGTCGCATCTTAGAGGGCATCGCAAGAGGAGCGACCGAATCAGTTCGTCGCAAAATCTATCACTATGCAAGGCTTACCACTAACGTAGCCTTTCAAAGCTTTTGTCTCTAATGATCACTGAAACTACATTCCTCCATGAAAGAGAATTTTGGTTTGGTAAGTTCGGAAGTTGAAATCAAAGTGACTCGGGGTGGGTGTTTTCAGGAACATTAACAGCGGCCAGGCATCTACTGGGGCTTCCAAAGTAGCTTTAATGCTCTTTTCCTCATTTAAAATTCTTATCTTGTTGCGGCAGCTTCATGGAGGTGAGTGGCTTCGATCATCAATAATCTTCTCTCAGCTCAAAAAAGGCTAGGTGGTTTTATGGCATGTTTGGAATCATGGCAGGGATCGGTCTCATTTTCAGATTTTTTGCAGCCCCCGAGACTCGATTCCAGAGAGGTCCTCGTGACTGTCGGCGGCCGAAGAGTTTACACAGACCAGTTTGGTGTCACCCATGTCGTTGAAGCCACGGGGCATGGTAACGAAGCCCCTGATGTGCCTGCGGAAGAAAGTGGGGTACAAGGCAAACCGGATTCTTTTGCTCGACGACTTAAGCCTTATCAAGGCCTTACTCCCGATGCCGGAAAAGTTTTCTTGGATACTTATGTGCAAATCGCAAAGGCCCGGCTCTCTCCGGTTGTCATATTTGCAATCTTGCTTTCATCCTTTCATCTATTGTCCTCGGTAAGATCTGTTCAGGAATCTTTCCCTTTTCACAGGGCCTCTATACTCATAGACGAACTCTCCCAGGAATTGGCATTGCAATCTCGTTAACCTACAGCACTGTTCTGATTCAAGAATTCCATTGTCGCCAGGCCATGTTGGACTGATGAATGTATGTTGCTATACCCAAACAATATCACATTTTCCGATATACTCATATGAAACAGATTGGTGTCGTTCCAGCTGCCATCGCCGCCATCATATATGCTGGATGGGGCGGCGAAAAATTCTCTGTTTGGATCGCTAAGCAAAATAACGGGGTGCATTTTGCCGAGCAACAGCTTGTGCCTCTCATCGTCCCGACTATTATCGGAGTGGCTGGACTTCTTCTCTACGGCCTTAGTGCCGGGTCACCGCAATCCAGTTCCTCATGAGGTATCATAATGGGTATAGCCCTTGAAGAATGCACACATATATATTCTGCATGTCCCTTACTAACGCTGAACTCTTCTTAGGCTGGACTCTGTACCAGTTTTGCTTTATTACAACAATTATCATCACGACTTCCTATGCCTCAGAAGTAATGCCATCTAATTCAGGTTCGTGTATATGAGGATTTTAGTATCACTACATAGCCATTGATGTGCTTGACTAGGTGCCGCTTTAATTCTAGTGATCGGAGCGAAGAATGTGGTCTCCTTCGGAGCTTCTTACGGCCTGAATCCGATGGTTGCTCGTTTCGGATACAGAGACGCCCATCTAATTGTAAGTTTAATTTCCATTCGATTTTTAATTCAGTCTACGATCTAACAACGTATTTCTTCAGCTTATGGGGATTTACCTTGCAATCACAGTTCTGGGAGCCCCGGTGTACTTGTGGAAAGCGCGGGATTCCGCACGTGGTTTATAATTGATTTTCGAAGACGTTCGGTGTACGGCCTTTTGTTAGGATAATGATTATCTCTCGTTCTGTAGTCCAAGTTCGGATATTTGCACTTGATCAGAGCTGAAGGAAACTCTATGAACTTAATACACCCAATCAACACAGGGTCCTCCCCCATCCGATAACTTCAAAGCGAGAAATTAGCAAAACCTGCGACCAACCAGTAATCAAAATGACGATAGGGTGAGAAAGAGCATTCAGTGCACACCTGAGACATTAGTATCTCGTTGCTGATATGGAGAAAAGAATTATGGAAAGAAGTTCAGAGGGAAAATTCTATAACTTCTTTTGAAATCTTGAGTGGAGATGTAAGAAATTATGCTTCCGTTCGTCCATAAGACTTTACTAAACAAGACTGAAATATGACTTGTAATCACTTCTAGCTCTTATAAGTCGCTCTAGTTAAGTAAGATTTAGCTCACATCTCCAATATAGCTGTGTATATTCGGCAAGCGGGGGAGCTCTATGTGAGTTAGCATTGAGTTTAAAATATAGTTAGATGTGTTGGCTGCGACTATTGACGAGGCCCATGAAATTATGAGTAAGGCTATAACTGAGAAGCTTTCCGATATCTTCATGATTCCTGTGGAGAATATCGAGCTGTCCAAGGCGCCTTCGAACTATGGGGTTGACTCGCTGGTGGCTGTTGAGCTCAGGAATATGCTAGTCTCGCAAGCGGCGGCGAAAATCTCTATTTTTGGCATCTTACAGAGCCCATCACTGAAGACCTTGGCTGATGAGGTGACCAAGTTGAGCAAGCATGTTAAGCCCGCTTTGTTGATTTCAGGATGAGCGGAGATGAGTGCCGTGGGTCGACTGTACCGCTTGGAGCGTATTCTAGGTTTCGCATTAATGCTCTTTGCTGGGATCTTTTTGCCTTGGGCCATAATGCAATAATTACAGTCAGAGTTCATCAGTATACGCACTGTGATACCTTGGTATGCTAAAAGACTCAACCTTGGTGTTGGGTAGTAGGAGCCCTGGCATAAAACGGAACGTGCCTTCCTCTGATCCAGCTTCTTTTATATTTCTTCTAGGAGTATCTTCAGTCGAGTAGCGAGATAAAAAATAATTCGAGAAAAGCAGATTGTAATTACGCCCTCGGGCCTTTATTATCTACCATTATAAAAGGCAACATGTACAGTAGGTATTTTCGCCCATATCACCCGCACTCACCCTGAGAAAGAAACTGACGCCAATTTAAGATTTAGGGCTCTTTCGTTATTGACCGCGGTTAGTATGTGGCTTAAGTATGGCTGAGCGGACGGGAAGCCCTATTCTCCACACCCTATGGTCGTATGTACAGAATCTTACATAGTTGGGGAATATATTGAGAAGCCTGGGAAAAATATGTAGTGCGATACTCTGATTCAAGTTCTGTGCGGCAATGCCATGATTGGGCAAAGAAATCGCATTTTGTTGACGGATTACTCTGTTTGTAGATAACTTAAACGGGACGGGGCTGCCACAATCTAGTGGCCCACTAAGGCTTGGTTGGCGGCACCATACCTGTTTCCATGCGGCTTGGCAGCATCAATGATGTGACGCATCTCTTGTGCCTCTTCCTCGGTAAACTCGATATCTCTAGACTTCCAGTTCTCCTCAAGGCGACTTGGTTTAGTGGTTCCAGGAATCGGAATCAACCCCTGGTGAGCAACCCAGGCAATTGCAATTTGGCTGACCTTGCACCCTTTGCGAGTGGCGAGCTTCTTAATTTCCTCGACAATTTTCAGGTTCTTATAGAAGTTTTCGCCTTGGAACTTGGGGGCTATGCAATGTATTAATACCTGCAAGGAAAGAAATAGAATTCCTATGGATCAGCAGAGGATCACTCACAGCTACGACGGAAATCGTCGGCGGCAAAGTCGTCGGGTGACTTATAATCGAAGTCGTCCACGAGCCAGCCGTGGCCTAGCGGGCTATACGCGACATACGCGACACCTAGCTCTCTGGCCGCCTCGATGAGTCCATCTGTCTCATGGATTGTTTCGAACGCCGAATACTCGGCCTGAACTGCATCGACTTTCGCGACTAAGAAATGTCAACAGGCAGTTCATAAAGAAAAGACTTAGTCCGAGGCTCACTTGTATTAGCCCGGCGCAGAGTTTCAGCCGAGCATTCCGAAAGTCCAATATACTTGGTCTTGCCGGCTTTGCGAATCTCATCTAGTGCGGGAATGGACTCCGAAAGAGGCGTATCTATTCAAAGTTAAAAAGCCATATCTCGGCAGATTATGAAGGGGACTCACTCGGGTCAATCCGATGTAAGTAGTATAGGTCGGGAGTAAAGCCGAGTCGCTCTATAGTGCCCTCGATGTACTCCTTGATATGCGAGGCAGAGTTGGTGACAGAACGTTCCTTTCCAAAGACATCAAAACCACACTTTGATGCGACTGTATAAAATAATCAGCGTCGCGAAAACTCGCTAACTGTGTTTAAAATACTTACTAAACACCTTATCGCGAACATTGTGCTTTCTGATAAAGTCACCTAGAAGCTGTTCGTTGATACCGGCTGCGTAGACAACCTGTGCCAATAATTTAATATTGTAGCGATTTCTCAAGGTCAGGTATTTCGACTTACAGCAGTGTCCCAGAATGTGCATCCTAGTTCAATCGCTTTGAGCAGAACTGGCTCGGCTTCTTCTAAACTGAGTTTATTGCCCAGGCCAAAGCTAAGACCCATTGCACCAAATCCGGGTGTCGGGACTTGAAGGTCGCCGAAGGGAAGTGTTTTGACCATATTGCTTTGCGATTGCAGACTTCTTGTTTGCGTGTTGTGAATTAGTGATTTTTATGGCAGAAGCGAACCGGGGCTTATATGTACTACATTCCAAGATCGGTATGCCCGGAGTACCCGGAGTTAAGTCTTGGACATCTTGTCACCTAATTCGAATACCTTAAAGTAGCATCAATTAATCTGCATCAACTCCGACCTACAAATCCAGTTATGCGGTCATAAATCCTTTTTGCAGACAAACAGCAGGAAGGTCAAACTTTAATAATCGAGGATTTAGAATCCATTGAGTGACTCATACTGTGTATCTGCCCAGGTGAAGAACAAATGATTTTTATTTTTTCCTCCCGAGCGCCTTAGAATTGAACAGACGCGCCGTGCGTGAGAAGCTCTTAACTCCGCAAGGGGTGGGGCTTGATGACAGTGGGGTGTCATCAAGTTTGCTTCACCAATCAAATCACTTGGAACATTGAGACGCAACTCCTCGAAGAGGTGGGTCACGAAATGCTAAGAATTGTGATTAACTCGGGCTCAGGTGGGGTAGGAATACTCGGAGAATATACTGACTGTATGGATTTTCCAAGGTTGGCGATTATGGTACTGGGTGGCTCGGGACGGAAACCTTGAACCTCGGAAGAAAGCTAAGCTTATATATATCTACAGCACGGGCCCGAGTAGCTTGAGGCCTAATTTTCATCATGATTCCGGGAGTCACATAGTATCAAAAAATTTCATAATGATTCTGATAGATCAGTCACCGCCCGGGCGTGTTAGCGCTGGGCCTCAACTTGCACTATTCGATCTATTTCCAAATCTTTGAGGTGCTCAGCCGCATGTCGCACCACTCATCCCTTCTTGCTGGGTCTTCTACAGACCTATCCTAGATGCACCAATTGCTCAGCCTCATTTCGCACCAATAGCCTTCTGAGATCGGCTTTTATCCGAAAATACCAACTGCCGGTACTACGACTCGCTTGCGGATAACTGGAAGAGACAACACCTGTCCAAGAGCTTCCTTGGTTATCGTCCGATTATACGTTATTATTAAGTATCAGTATCCCCCGTCTTCTTCTCCACAACTTTGTCTGCCGGGTTCGTAGCCTCCAATTCAAGCGGTGGCCAATTATTCACCCCTTCCAATTCCTGTCTTAAACCTTCATCCCCTTGTAATTCCGGCTTATCGGATTTAGACTGCAACTCCAATGGATACAGAGCCTGGCCACCCTTGGCATCCAGCTCGCAGGGTTCCGATCCGGATAATTCAGTAGATTTGCCAGATTTACCAGAGTCCTCTGCACTTGTCTTTCCAGCATCGTTCTTCCGTCTTCTCCTCGCAATAAAGAAGAAAAACCCAAACAATGCAAGAAGCACAGTGACCCCTACACCAACACCAACTCCAATACCCGCTTTTGCGCCTGTACTCAGGCCCGATCCAGAATCTGCACCAGAGCCAGTCGTCGGGAGAGAAGTACCCGTTACCGGCGCAGTGTTAAATCCAGTTACTCCAGTGTATCTGATGACTGTGCGATAAGCTGGGTGGTTGGTTGGTGAAGCGATGCTTGCGTTGGTGGTGACGATCCATTTATCTTCCTCGTTTAGATATGCATATGTGAACCCCTTGTTGGGATCTATGCTTGATAGACACGTTCCCCATACTTTGTTCCCGTTGGCTTCGTTTGCTAGGACTTTGTCATATCCGCTAGATAGGTTGCGGAGACAAAACGTCAGAGGAGCGGAGAGAAGGAGGAGAAGAGAGAGAGATTGTGCGAAAGTAAACTGATCAGATCCATATAGTGACATACCTAGGACAGCACATGGTTTTCGTAAAAGAGCTCGAAATCACACTTGTTGTAGATTCAATCCAGCCCCCTGGACATGTGAAGGGTCCGAGGTAGGTTTGCGTACTGCGCGGCTTGCCGGTGGATCTGTATTCGGTAAACTCTGTCGGGGGACATTTTATGCTGTCATTGACAGATAGCCCGTATTCAGGATAAAATGCCGTTAGATGGTATGATGTTGAGGTTGTGATGGCCATGAAGATATTTGAGCATTCTGACGGTGCGGTCCAGGCCGTTGTGAATGGGTGGAAGGAGATTGCTGTGTCGCTAGTAGTTAACGGAGGGAGTGTTGAAGCGGGTGTCGCTGAGGCCATGACAGTTCGTATTCTTGTTTGGGTTCAGTTTGTGACTTCTCTGTGTTGCGCGATGAAATTGAATATAACATGGAATTTGGCGTGGAATGGTGAATATGGACGAAAAGGGCGTGCGGGGAAGTCTATATTGGTTCAGGGGCCGCTTGGCAATTTCGCTGCCTGGCCGCCATCTTCTACTTTATCTCAGTTTCAGTTGCATGCAGATTGAATGGTCTTGGTCTGTGACTGCTGGGCGAGAGTATAGACGGTATGGATCTGTGACCCACTCTATACACTAGCCAGATTGGTCCGTATGGGTTTGTAATGTACCCTGCAGTATGGAGCATTCCAACCAAGAACCGCTACGAGAATTTGGTATCGTTTTGTCATATATTATGGCTTAAGTAGAATTGGCACTGGGAATGCTGATCATGATGCCATAGGGAGCTATCACCTTGGCAAGGCGTCCCGGCCTGGTATATACTGGGCTGGGCTGGGATCGGCGTTCCAATCCCTTGAAGTACTGACTACCTAGCACGCAGCAGCTCACTACAACATATCCATCAGTCTGATTATGAGAAAAAAAATTGATCAAATTTCGCGATATTATCTTTGTAGGGTAAAACGCAGTCGAGTTCAGCCGCTAACTCTATGAAGAGGGCAAAGCAGTTACTGTCACATGTGCGACTATGTTTACTATGACGAGCTCGTTCAGAACGAAAACTCTTTTGTCTAGATTGAAGTTGTCATTCATTTGTGACTATATTTGATTTAAAATTGAAATGCAACGATACTTCCGCCTGATCGATGATACCCTTAGGTATCATCAACCTCCAGGGCTGGAAGTCACAGGAGGGCCTGAACATAATGTATATCGCATCTGCTCGATACCAAAAATCACTATAAACCTTGACATCATGATTCAAGATGGTTCAGCTGCTGTGGAAGAAAGCTGCTGACTTTGAAAGCTGTTTCTTGGAATCAATAGCAAGCAAGGGAATGCATCAAAGCTTAGCCCTTAGCGGGCGGAGGTTAACATCCTGTGGGCAGAACCTCGTTCACCACATAATGACCAAAAAATCTTTTCTTGACACATCGCGCCTTTGCCTTATTGTCCATCAAAAGCCTTAAGCAAACAGAGACTCTTCTTTCTTCCCCTTCATCATAGTCGTCTTTTTCCTCTTATAACAAATCTACGATGTTGACTTAACATCCCTAGAAGTTTCCTATAGTCTAAACAGCTGAGTTACCGGGAAGCAGTGTACGTCTTGCATGGAAGTATAAAGGCCACAAAAAGGAAAAGAATACTCGGGAGCAGAGTATGGGTCATATGATGAAGTATTTGATATGGCTAAATTTGGCCTGTGCTTTAAAATATATTCAAACAATAAAAGTTTTGGGACTGAATCGACATCGTTGAATTTCTATATCTATGAGCAGTGCAAAAATTGGTACGCTGAGAAGGAAGGTGCGACCCAGAGAAGTAAACAAAAGCCCACAACAACCTCGTCTCTCCCTTCTTCCTTCTTCTTCTTCACCTTCGTCTTTTTCGCGTTCCAGTTTGATCTAAAATTGTCACATCTCCGGATTTCTCTTTTTTGAAGAAAGAAAAAAAAATGGCTCACCATAGCCATCTTTTCGGCCTCTTCCTCTAACTCTTCTTCAACCCTTTTCTGTTCTCTCCTGTCATGGTAAGCGCATTGAGTGACAAGTGCCCATTTCCAAGATTATTCAAAAAGACCCCAATCTGATCGACCTTGTCCGATAGTCATTTTTTCTGTTGTGGTTCAGCGACATCACAAAACTAAGAGACTTTGCTCATTGCAGCGACCGCAAACCTGCAGAGATACTGTACATGGGCCTACTTTATCTTGTTGAGTACATGGACGCTAACTGTACATGTAACATTAGGTGCCTTTGCTCTCCCCTAGCCGGCGCAATGGATCTTTGCTACTGTCACCGGTTCGAATGCTCTTGTGAGAGCCTGGAAAAAGTCGGAAAGTCTTTTATTTGGGCAAAGCCTCGTTGGTCGGGCTGGCTTCGGGCTGCGGGTCGTGGGATCAAGACAGCGATTTGAGCTGTTGTAGGTGCGCCGATCTGCATTGTAGGAGGATGGCTTTGGGTGTGCAGTGATATGTGTAGGGATGTGGTTAGGGGAACATATCCCCCAATGCTGGAAGACCTGGAACTGCAGGCCATGGATAAGGAGAATACCCCGACCCTTTCTTTTGTTACCCATTCTTCGGGCCCGCGATCGTCGCCCACTGACGAGCATCCTGGCACGCACCTCCACGGGGAGTAGTTTTCTTGTACTTTTATAAAACGATAAACGAAGCACGCCACACAACTACTCTGATGGTTTCAGCTATACGTAAGGTACGCGAGGAGAGACAGATGTAAGGGCATAGTATTGTAGTGCTCTAGACGGAAGATCTACATGTAGAAGAGGGGGATGCAGTTGATCACATCACTGGCCATATACAGTGCCCAGTAACAAGTCTGACGCTACTCCAGAACCTCTTAAGGATTATTATAGATCAAGCAACCCATTAGGAAACCAGGTAGCTACTTAATAAGATACGTGAGGATTGGGATCGGTCTAATACCACTGCGAGCCCTATGTATCATAGATTTTAGGATAAAAGACAGCTTGCCATCGATAAGGAGTGGCGTCAAACTTCTTTCCAGCTACTGTACGAACAGTATTAATGATATGGGAAACCCCCGCCTCAGAGGTAGAATATTGAAAACCGTAGCTTATTTAATCACAGCATATTGTATGGTGCCCAGCCACTTCAGTATCTTGTAGCCTAAGTAAGAAGAATGACTGTGTAATAGACGGCGTGCCTAATAGAGCGAGAGCGGGCAAGAAAGACGCTTTTAGCCCGTTTTACCTTAATAGGAATAGCGCGAGAATCGGGGCTGAGGCTCAACAACTGAATACCCCGCGTCGCTTAGTTTTACCTTGTGCATATACACCTATACGCCAAGAATGAATGGCGCTGGACTGCTCGGCTTACCACACGAAATCCTCCTAGAGATCGCTAGCAATATCTTGCGGACTAGTGACCTTTTGCACTTTTTGTGCGCGAGTCGAACCCTACATGATGTTCTCTCCCTGGAACCTTACAAAAGAGATGTCGCCAACACCGGTGGCGAAGCCATAACTATCTTAGCTCAGCAGGGCCATGAAGCTGGAGTTAGATACATGCTCAATGAAGGGGTGAAAGTGGATAAACGTGGGGCTAAGTTCCCCCATACAACAGCGCTGGGTGAGGCTGTGACTTCCCACAACCTGGGCATTGCGAGACTCCTCCTCGATCATGGGGCGGGAATGAATAAGGTCGACTCTTTGGTGACTCCTGCCTTAACCCTGGCCATATATCCAGAGATTTCGCTGGAGGATACTTCTATGATGGAGTTACTGCTTGACTACAAAGCTGACATGAATATGGGGAACTTGGGAAACCGGACATTGGTCCCTTTGATCGTTGCGGTTAGATGCAGGAACCAAAAAAAGATAGAGTTCCTTCTCAGCAAAGGTGCCGATCCAAATATTTGTGTACCGCAGACGCAGCAAACCGCGTTGCATATCGCCATTATGAAAAAGATGCCAATTCAGACTCTGTAGGCACTACTGAATGCTGGCGCTAAAGTGAACTGCCTAGACAATGAGGGCAGGTCACCGCTTCATATGGCGAATCTCTGCGCTCCAGTCAACCTTAACAATGCCTCAACTGTAACAGGACCTGGTGCAGAAATCAACCTGCCAACTTCGATGCCTTACATTCAAGAGACTATCGGATTTGAAAACTTAACATGCGCAGATATTCTTCTGCAACATGGCGCCGATATTCAAGCCCGAGACAATAGAGGCTGGTCGGTCCTTCACTACCAGGCTGACAGACTATGCGATGCGCTTTTCTTTAAGTGGTATTGCGATCAAGGCTGCGATGTGAATTGGGAAGATGAAAATAAAGAAACGCCGATATTCAAGGCGATCGCGTCAAAGAGAAACGCGAGGCTCAAACCAGTGATAGTCAAGACAATTTTATCTCTTGGAGCAAGCATCAATCTGGTTAGTTCTCAAGGCCATAGTCCTCTCAGTCTTGCTGTCACTCAGGCATGTCCAGAAGTAACGCGCGTGCTTCTCAAGCATGGGGCGGATATTCATCATCGAGACGGTGAAGGGAAAACGCTACTGCAAATGGCAGTGCGGAATCGCTACTGGGTTCGAGATGTTTCAAACAATTATGATCCCCGCCGGGTGGTGAAACTCCTACTTCAATATGGCGCAGATCTGACTGAAGTTGTTCCCGCTGGGCGTACGCCTTTGATTGTTGGGTCGCTCTGGGATTTAGATGATATAATTGACTCTCCGCAGACGGGGCATGAGACAGCACCTGTGTAGAACTTGAGTGTATCACAAATCTGAAGTGCAAGGATAGGAAATGAATGGTACACTCAGATTCGAAATTGGCTTCCATATTTACAGAGAAACAACCTGGGGCCCTAGTGCTACCCTTTCCTTGGCAGTAATCAAGTATAGGTATAAATGACAAGGTATAATAACTTTACTATTGGAAGATCACACGTGATCACTCACCCTCGGGCCGATCATTCAAGGCTGCTATGGTCTGTCTAAGCGATACTCGAGTCTTTGGAGGAGCTGATCCGGAGCCGCTCCTACAACACGTGAGAGTGTGAAGGGCTATCGCTGAATTGATTCAATTTGACTAGGCGTGTTGCTATTTACAACGATCTTGAAGAGAGTAAATTGATGTGGGGCCGCGCTCTTTGGTAAATATGCAATGTGGTTCCAATCAAGTGACTTGTTACCTCCGGTCCAATCCGCTTTGTTAAAATTTAATGTGGAGCCACTTAGTTGGTAGGATTCGTAGGAAGCCAGCACCTCGAGATAGCTTCCCAAAGGTCCCTAAACCAACAACCTATCCCTCACCTGCTCTCTTTGCTCGCCTACTAGCTTATTTATGCTAGAAGCCTCGCACTGCTAGTAGTAATCAATCAAAGTTTGACTAACCTCGGAACTTGAAGTGCCAACAGACTATAGTATAGGAGAAGGGGTTTCAGCGGCAGTCAGTTAAAAGAATATATTTCCAGTTGTGAGCTCGGGTCATCGCTCGCAATCACGAAGTAGAAATCCCCCCAGGAACCACAGGGCCCTGTAGGCACATTTATATTTCTATGGTCTATGCAAATGGCAAGGGAGCACTTTGTGTTTAATGCCACCCGAGGTGGCCTCTGATGAGGAGTAGAAGGGCAAGTTCCAATGAAAGTTTATCTGCCTGTTCGTCCAATCTCCCACACCCTCACTCGAGAATCATCGCCGCAAGATATAAACATATTTGTGTTGACCGGGTTCGATGAGACCGAGTTCACGCAGCCATCGCCGTGTTGATCTAGTACATCCAAGAGCGATTCGGTATGTCGATCCCAGACGCAAATTCTGCCGTTTTCACTGCTACCAAGGACAAGGGAATTTTCATGTCCAGAAAAAGTGCTTCTGGTCCAATATTCCCCTGTGAGTCGAGCACTTTGGTAGCCTTTAGCAGCATTTCCGTCAGCGAGATCGATAAGTTGCATGGCACCAGACTTAAAATCCAAAAGAGCCAGATTTGTGTCGACCTCAACCGTGATGGCGAATGCCTTTTCCTCCAAGTCAACTGATCTGATCCATGTGTAGGTTTCTAGGTTATAAAAATGCAGAGATGGTCTCACACCAACCGCTATTAATTGACTGCCGTTTGACGTGATACATGCATGCTGAGCCCTAGGTGCCTTTTGCAGGGCGTGCAGAAGCTCTCCGGTATCAGTCCAATGGCAGAACCATTCGTCATATGAAGAGCTAACGAAACTTCACCCGTCGGGTGTCCATGAGATCGCTGTGGTAAATGAGTCATGTTGTTTCAACACAGTCAGACAATCATAGGTCTAAAAGCAAAAGTTAGCAGGGCATATAGTAGGCTTGATTGGTTCGTATCTCACCTCTGAATTCCATATCCGAATGCTTCCCTCGCTGGAACCACTGACTATTTTCGTACTATCAGGACTCCATGCTAGGCACGTAACAGAATCTTCATGGCCGATTAATTTAGCAAGGTATGTGGGCCCCTTGCAACGATACACTCTTATCACTTTGTCCTTCCCTCCGGAGGAAAATCTATCACCATTCGGTGAAAAAGCTGAACACAATACCTCATCAGCATGGTCTTCCAGAACAGTCACTTGTCGGATGAAGAAGCGGTGAGAAGATAGAACGGTGTGACTTTCGGCTGCCGGGGTTTTCGGTTCACTTGAACGGCGTTGGAAGTTCATCTCAGTTTTTAGAATCTCCCTGACATCTTTGTAATTATGAAGCCTACCCCCGTTGGAAAATGTACTGCGACCAGCGTGCAGAGAAACTGAAGTAGAGATGGGGAGACGTTTTTCACAAACAACCCTTCCTTTTCGGTAAACACTACGCCTTGCCCCTAATACATTAGCTCTATGCCCTGATTGCTGTGAACTATATGTATGCCAACTAGCAATCTAAACATAGTTATCAATATTCAAGTGGTATTATAGAATCAGCGAATCTCCTCTGTCCTCAGCTTCACGTAGATATATGAGAAGCAACATGGGTGCGACTAGCAAGCTGGATTTCGTTTTGAAACAGAATGACATGCCAACTACCCTTCACAGACCTTGACTTGTTGTCAATAGTGGAATTGGCCTCGAGGGATTATCTTTTGTCTGATGCGCTAGTAAAACTTACTTCGACCATGTTGAATGTCCAGTCAGCCTCCCATGGGGAATTAAGAGTTCTTGGCAGCCTCATGCTAAAATCTGGCAATAAAAGGCATAGACGCTTGGGGAAAAAGCCGACTGTATCGAATCTCTGTGAAGCCTCCCAAAATATCGTTTTCGCGATCGGCAGTGATTCTTGTCGAACAAGAAATGTTTGCAATACCCCAATTTTCTTGTTTGCTCATAGATATGCAATTCACAACCAATGGTTGTCATGAATGACTAGCGCGGCCTTCGAGCCATCATATACAGTATAAGCTATCTTAAGACGATCTTTCAAATACACGAAAGACATGGACGACATGGACGACATGGACGACAGAGGAATACGAAAAGAAATATGGAGAGAGCCGATGATAATATATATGTGGATGACAAACGTAGCGAGGCGACAAGGCCAGCTTCTCTCAGAGCCAATACTCCTCGATTGCTTCATGCGATGTTTCTCAGTTCAGGCATGTCATAAACCTGGTCTGGTAGTTCAACGTTCTTCGGAGCCGTCAGGATTCCAAATTCATGCGTAAAACCGCAACCCAGTTCACTATGACCGAAGAAGCCAACGATGACCTCATCATCTTCTGGTATAAGAGTAATAAGCCGAGGATCATCTTCACTTAAATCCTCCTCATCTTCATCATTGAGGGCACCCCAGCGATCCCCATTGCTCAGATACATGCGGATACCAGTCAAAGAGCCCCAGCCGTCATTTTCATCCCTACAAATCAGCACTTTCTCGATAGTCTCTCCGATGGGCAAATCATGGGACTCTGATTGATGTCCACCAAATTCATGAGCTTCGTCACTGTCATTATCGTGTGTAGGACCGCAATTCTCTTGTTGTCCATCGGCATAATACACTACAGCTCCGTCCATAGTGCATCCGACCCGGAGATCAATGGAAGTCGCACGATGGAGCTCCCCGTCCTCCCCACGATGATGAAGAAGCATAGCCCAGCTAGTACTTTCCATGCCTGCACAGAATTCCTCGGTTTTGACGGATTTCTTGCGAAGCACCACGCTGCTGCCAGGAATCAAGACATATGGTTTCTGTTGTAGCAAGGCCCAAGCGTTGCCTAAAACACGTCGCTGGCCATTTAACCCCAGCGCACTCACTTGCAATGATTTTGTACGGTCGGCATGCAGCTGTGTCAAATTGATACACACACTAGGGGAGTCTCCCTGGCCAGTCTCATCGATGTACAGTGTTTCAGATTTCTCCGACCCACTCTTGACTTTGACTTCTGCAATTCCGGCCTCACAGGATACCTTGATAATATCTTCGTGGACAGAATCCTCTGTGAAATTTGGAAACCCATCCCTCCCCAGAACATCGTTTAAATCCATTTCAATCTTTACCGGGGCGCTCTTGAAATGCTTATCCATGGGGCGATCGCCAGGCAATGCAAAGTGGGGGAGCATTTTGAACAAGAGGACATCGCGCAAATCCCACTTGGAATCATTGATGACTTTGTCATTGGACTTATGGTCAACAAAATTCATTGCCCAAGACTTGCTATATCCTCTTTCCATAATACCGCTCGTATGGTCAGCACCAAATGCATGACCAACTTCATGCAAAAATGCCCCTTGTCCCACGAAGCATGCACCGCGCATAGTATCGCATTCGCCATTGTCATTTCCGACCGTATCCCCAGTTGGAGTCATATCAGTGAGGCAAGCAGGGACCTCTTCAAGGAAGCGGGGCCAAGAGTAGGTCAAATGGCTACCGAATATTCCCAGGGAGATACCGTCAGGCTTGTGGCAGCCCAGAGCTGCATGTCCCAAAATCATTGATTTTTCAGGAGAGTAATGCGAATCCAAGATCAAACCTGCCACAACAGGGCGACATCCTGACTCAAATGGACTGCCTGCTTTTCGCAGCGCAGCTTCAAAGTATTCATGCAGAGCATCCCGGTTCCGACCGTGGGGGTTCTGCTGCGCAACATCTGCATCCCTTATCTCTGCGACCGATTTCTCGGACCGAATAATATGGACTTTTGCCGCAGCACGCATAGTTATAGAGTCGCTATGTCCTTCTTGGTGGGCCATTTGGGTCATGGTGTTCGTCATCCACTCCTCATCCAGGCGAAATGATCGTCTCCCTAGTTTTTTCTGGCGAAAGTCTTCAGCGGTCGCAGCCTGCCACATGTATGCCGACATGCGCAGCTTTGCTATTGCGGCGTCGAGACTACTGTGCGCTGTTGAAATGTTACCGTACTTTGCTGGCGGGCAATCGATCAGAAGAGGCGAGTCCTTAGCTACCATAATAGCCAAATGGAGAGGCGGTAGTTGTAAAAGAGGAACATAGTTGACTGTGATTTTAATCGAATCGGCGAGACCTCCACAATGGTAGAGCTTGAAGACAATGGTATTGAAACCTGGAGACAGCATCACAAGGCTCTTCCAGTGTCCTTTATGCAACGGCCAATGGTGGACGGGCTGTGCTTGATTTAGGATATCAGTCGTAGCAACAGAGACATAGTTAGTCTCATCGGCATAGTCAAAGTCCCGGCATTCACCCTGAACTTGAATGCATGTTTGGTGAACCAATTCACCTTCGACCAAGTTTGTGATTGTAAATGGCTGCTTCTCGACAGGCGTGGGTTGGACACGTCGTTTAGGGTTTGTGGAGTCAGGGGCAGTGCCACAAGAAAATCTTGCCATTGTGAAGTTTTAGTTTGTGATAGAATAGATATCTCAATTCTTCCAAAGTAATGATTTTGATTTGAATCTTCCAATTCAAGTCGGGGCCGGATAGGCTTTATAGGGGCAAACTAGTCGGCTAGACTTACTTAGATACAAGGCTGTTCAGGCAGCCGCGGGCTGCTGTCTTGCTGGCGCCTTCGTGCCGTACAAATTGACATATAGGAGCCGCTACACTAACTCAAAAAATATTAGATTTCCCCACTTCTCCGTTTCGAAAACTCGCCTCAGTCAAACCTTCTACCTTCAGTCAAACCAATCCTTTACATCTAATGCCGCTTTTGACGCCACGAGAGAACCAGCCAAAATTCGCGCCAAGCCTCGCCCTCATTGGCCTGGCAACTTGGCAATGCACGTGATGCGCTATCATCACGTGTTTGCTTTTCCGCTTTCTTGATCGTTCCAGAGCATACCGTGTGTGAAAAGGCGTGTCGTTCATCAGTTCTCTCTTGCTTCTGGTCATTATCTACCATCTTATATATATTTATATCACCGCAATCGCTTAAACATAACCTGATCAAAGCACCCACTGCCTAGTTCCAGCTCATCATGTTCAAGCTCAACATCAACAAACCCATTACGGAGGTAAAGGTTGCGAGCTGGCCTATTGTGCATTACCACTTCTAGCCTGAGTCGAGCAGCGCCAATGCCTCGGGCCCATTCTTCAACAGCAGCTATCAGTGCATCCCCGACTCCACGGCCTCGTGCTGCGGGAGCTACCCACAAAGACACGAGTTCCACAACTTCTGGCTCATCAGCAAGAAGCCCCCCTACCATGCCGACTGCCTTGCGGTCGAGAAAAGCAAGGAGTTGGTAAGCGTTAGGGATGCTGAGCCGGGCACGCCACCGTTCTTCTGGCATATTCTCCCATTCTGCGAGTTTTGAATGGAACGCATATGGTGCTTCTTTAAGTGCGGCTAGTCTTTGCTCTTTCCAAAGCTCCCACTCACTAGGGCCGATATTCCGAAGCTTGATCATAGCCCTAGATTGTGATGAGTCAGACCAGTAGCTAGCAGTGCGAATATACGCAAGTTGTGTACTGTAAAGACTATCGACGCTATGGATGTCAGTCTAACCGTACGTAGGAGTTGCAAGTAAGGAATAAACACCCAGTAACATATAAAAACTGTTGGTAGAGAGCCAGAGCTATGGGGATGTAAACTGTACCAGAATTGGTTCACGATGGAGAATCCTGTGAATATATGAAGCCAAAGATTCCAGACAGGGAAAAAAGGGAGGGATTGCCTGTCCTGATTCTGAACATTCAAGTAGAGGGGCTGAGTTAACTAGTTACAGTAATTGCAATGACTCATTGGACGCCGAAATCTAATTCGTTTGAAGTCGCGATACGGCTAGGCCGAGTTCGTTTCTACAGTAATCCAGTACGGGTTGACGTGGTCTCGGGTACGGGCCGAGAAATAAATCGCGTGTTCGAAGGGAATCTTTTTTTCATCTTCAACTGGAAGAAACTTAGCACTTCGGGGCAACTTGCAGGCATTCGGTTCAAGTCCCAGAGTTGCCACAAGCATGCCCAACGATCTGCGCATCCTGCGCGGGTGCCAGAGCCGCTCGGTCCAGGCGTCCTGAAACAAAGAACAGAGTGAAACCGTACGCCTGCGCGACACTCAGTTAACCCCGCGAAATACACTCGACCTCGCGCGCCAAGCCTCGCTCTCACTATTCGTGGTATTGTACCGTTTTCGCTTCCGCTTTTCAGGACATCAGCGCGCGGAGCGCGTGTCCCCAGTCTTGGTAGAAAGAGAAATGTGGGAGGCCTTGACTATTAGGAAATGCACGTGATGCAGATCAGCACGACGAAGAAATGGGGGCTAGAATTTGATCTCGAGTTGAGTCACCGTTTAAAAACAGTCTTCTGTCACTTTCATCCTTCAACGCTTTTTACTGCTTCCTTACTGGGCCGCCTTTTTACGCATTCAATCGATACCAACGAATGTGATGGCTTTAACAAGCTGATAAGTAGATATGACATTTACAGCTCATGGTCTTATGCACTAAGTCAGGCTATGCGTAATGTTTTCTTCTACCAGCCCTGTTCGTCTTATTCCCTGTTGCCTTTCCGAATTTTGCGCCTATGGGTCTCGTAAACGGATGATTTCGTTCCTCGGCGACTGGTCAACCACAGTCAGTTCAACCTTGCCTGTAAACCCAACGTTCTTTCAAGCCACCAACACGAAGTTGCGATGTGATATTGAAAACCGTGAACTGGACACGGCATAGATCCCCCGGGGGGTGGATTTTTTCAGACCAGAAAATGATGTCACCTCACAATGTGGTCTAGATCTATGACCCAGAACTGCTAAATCTGGGATGAGGAGACGTTGTGGATACGTGATTGGCGTATACCTGTCAACAACCCCACCCAGGTGGACCTGGCTCGTCGATCAGTCTGCTCGAAAGTTCCAGAGCAAAAGTAGCGGCTGGTATTTAATGTGCAGGAGTCGTGCACGTCCTCGATCGCAGCGTATTCTCCAAAGAACATGGACGAGACCACCCGAGGCTTCCTATCCCAGGCTATCCGGGACGCATTCACGTCTCCTGGAGTCGATCATAATGAAGAGTATATTGATTCCTTGATTTCTAAAGTCGATATAATAATCTTTCCGGAATGAATGCTTTCTGTCTTGAGTTTTACACTCTGGTTTGGATATAGGTGTGAGGTCTGTTATCTTTGCAGTGCCCCTGGTCGATTGCCTGATCAGAACTTTGACTGAGCTGGGGTGAGAATTCTTTACTGCAGATCTACCGGAGAGGCCTAGATTTTTGGTATCTGACTGACACGGTAAGGACTTCGCGTTGAGGACAGGATGAGCCTCTAATAGGCGTGGGTCAATATTCCCTATCTTAAGTTTGACAGAGGAGGCAGAGGTCTTAATTCCTTGATGATTCTCTGATTCTAAGGATTCTTCTCTAGATAAGATGTTGCTGTAGTTAGTTTGGGTCACCTGTGGAAGATGGCATAATTTGAGATTAATATTATATAAGTGTGCAGTGTAAGTATAAGCCAAAAACTCGGTGATCTCGCTAAAATAGGGGACGTTGCGACACTCTTCCTAATTATAGCTGATTCTGTTGTGTGTATAGGCTAGGTGTATATTGATTAAGTAGCAGTGAAGTGAATCTGGCTGGTTGAGAGTAAACTTATATAGAGAAAGGCTTGATGATGATTGATGAGATAGATCACAGTAAATAATACAGATATTATTTATTGTAATGGGGGTTTCCGCTCTCAACATCGGTATCCTGTAATCAGGTGACTAAGGCCTTAGCAACGAGGCCACTA